>CAAKMY010047167.1:0-14159 GCA_901111285.1 Corrigiola litoralis | reverse complement strand
AAAAAAAAAAAAAAGAAAAGGATCACCAGACCAAAAAAAAAGTAACTCCAGTATCGAGACGGATGGAGCAGGCCACCTCCTATCAAAGCATTGTATAAAGTTAACCACGATTCTACAGTCCATGGCCCTGGGAAGCAGCCCAGAGATATTAACTTGACTTGGCAACTCTCAAAACAAAGGTTCAACAACCTCCCCTTCCCCTCCACAATCCTATGAATTGTAGCATTCCTAATATTCAAAGAAATAGCAGGATGTGAGCTGTAACTACCTTGCCTGCACATCATTCCATTGGAAGCTTATAGAGTGATGAACAGATAACTCCTGCTCCCAGGCATGTCCAAACGCTTTCTCCTTGGCTACTCCTTGAGACTCCACACTAGAGCATATATTTTTCGCAATTTTGTTTACATGTTCAAAACATGTCTTAATTTGACTTCTATCAACAGCATCTTCCCCAGTAGCAAGTACGGGACTCAGATGTACTTGAGGATATAGAATAACGCAGGCCACAGAGTCCAACATCTCCTTTCTATCAAGCACTTGAAGAAGACGAGCAACCAAGTATAGGGAAGTGACTGCAGAGATGTTGACACCCTGTAATTGTAACAATTATTTTTTTTTTTTTAGGAAATTCAACTGACCCTAAGTAAAAATGTAGTTCCCAATATAGCATTTTATGTATATGTGCTAAATGTAGCAGCGTATGTTTGACATTTAGAAATTTGTCCACTTTTGCCTTTAACCCTCTTTTCATCATTATCACTAACGAGTTTGGCCTTAAACCTTAGACATCGATTCTGATGTAACACATATCCTTTTTCCTGGAATGACTAAACTCCAGAGCATAGAGTTTACAGCTCTGGTATAGATCCAGAATATCAGAGAAGAGTAGCAAGAGCATGGATAAAAGTCATAAAACTGTCTTACAGTATTTTTTTCCCAGCTGCATTAACGGGATCATTATGGGGATCACCAGCAGACCAAGAAGCTTTTGAGTGACAATGGTACTCAGACGAGATTTACCAACGCAAAGCAAGTCCTTGACATAGTAAAGATCATCCAAAAGTTTATCAATTCCAGCTATCAACTCTGATCTCTTGTCAGTCGTGTAATTTTCGCTGCATCAAAAACAAAGAGCATACTTAAAAACATATCAAGACCCTAATATGTCCAATGGGACATAACTGAGAAAAAAGAAGCCATCACAAACACAATCGTCACAGAAAGACATACCCCATAGTACTGAGAGTAGTATCAAGATGAACACACTCCTCCCTTAACTTAAGAATCAAGTCTGAAAGGTGCTCAGATACTGGAGGAGTCATCAGAAACTGATAAACCATATCATCACTAACTGCATAACCAAAAGGACTCTGTTGCAAGATATTAAAATCTAAATTATGTGACACTGCTGTCTCAGAAACAAAAGTATATGACAACCGATCCATACCATCATATATGCTCAGAGTAAGAGAACGAATAGCTGTTTGTATCATCTTCTCCCCATGGTGTGCAAATCTAAGTGCCTCTGTATAAAGAGGAAATGATGTCACAATACCCTGCACATACAAGACGAAAGGAATGTCTGAACTCCTTAATAAATTTCTAGCTCTAACGTTTAAATGAACGGTATACCATATGTCAAGAGAAAGGAAAAAATCAAAACAAGAACCTTGTTTAACAAACAAAACTGCAAGTTTCACGGCAAAAGAGTTTCATGTATTGGACTGAAATGGTAAAAGTTGCCACATAGACATTATAAGTTCAATTTAGCAGACAGAGTTCATAGAAGTAGGGAAAACCATTTTGGCCAAACCATATTAAAATCAACATCTAGCCACTAATAATCACAGGGACAAATACCGCATGCATGATCAAGGTAACCTAAGTACCTAACAGAAGGGTAGGGGCTAGTCGAGTTTTAAGTTCAAACTAATTTCATATTCTTATTTGCTTTGATTTGGTCATTTATTTCTTGTTTAAATTGATAATTGACTAAACAAGGAGTAATCATTATTGCATGGAGATAGCCAATCATGGTCCAAGAGCCCAACACTCGAGATATAGTGTGTTGAATATAAAATATTTCAGAAAACATGAGTAAAATAGATATATAACAGTAGCCTTAAAATAGAAAAGTTTGGCCAACTGCGCTTTATTCAGGTAAGATTTTTTCAAATCGGGTCAGGTCAAGTTCGGGTCCTGGGACAAATCAACTTTGCCGGGTCTACGGGAGGGGAAGTGGGGGGTTGGCCGATTCTTGTAAGACAAACAAAGCCAATAAACCACAGTATATATTCACATAGCTCAGTTTTGTATGGACTTTAGTGCTCCCTATTTTCCCTTGTAAGAATTAAGATGGTAAAATTTTTTAAACCACATCATATGTAGTAAGACCTATAGTTAATACATAATAATGGGCCACTAAAATAATATATATGACAAGCTATAAATAAATGTAGATATTATACCAATCAGAATAGAAAAACTGCACAAGAAAGATAACTATTTCAATTGAACTGCAAAATTCATCTAAACAGATGGGCAGCTATTCACCTCTTGGACTTTCAGAAGAAGACCAATGGTGTCTCTGTTCAGCTTCCCACTCAATGCTCTGGTAACCAATTTCAAAGATAGCCAGAATTCAGAAAGGACCACCATGAAATCAGAATAGCCAATCAATTTCAAAAAAAAAATGTGGACCAGCAAAGTGGCTATGTGAAATGAGAAAGACTACCTTAAAAACGAGACATAGTACGAAACCAGATCAGCAGCGTCAAAAGCAAACTCGTGTGTGATAATGTTGTTCATATACCCATTGCTAAAGCAGTAGTCTGCATCAAAACCAAGTCAGAGATTTTACTTATTTGGGAGAGCACAAACGAAAGAAGTTGACAACACTACCATCAAGAGAAAAAAAAACACCAGAGATGCCCATGACACACATCAAGGACAAATGAAGAGAACTAAGTGAAATTAGCATGTATATAGGCATAAACCAGGCTTCTTACAAATTGCATGTTCACTGTGTAGATTCTGTATCATTATGCTCAGATATTGAAGCACTTTGGCCTCAATCCCTGAATTTTTACTAATCTTCAGCATGCGAACAAACTCAGCTAAAACTTGATGCTCCATGAAACATCTGCAGAAAGTATAATGTCAAATCACTTAGCAAATCAATAAATGATTCACCAAAAAGTATACTTATGAGGGGTGGAATCAAACAAAGCCATACTCAAAGATTGACGGGTCATGCTTGTCACCATAAGTAACTATCTCCACTACAGATTGTAGAAGGTCTACAACCAAGTCCTGGAAACAAAAATCAGATTAGTTTTTCCAAGGGTGTTTCCATACAGTCTGAATAGGTAATAAAAACAATAAAGCAGAAGCAACTTATAAGAATTTACCCTATTAAATGAGTCAACATCTTTGATCTTTAGCAATTCATTAATAGTATACCTGTAAACCAATGTTGAAAGAAGATTATTAACTCATTATATGTATATGAGAAAACAACTAATAACAAACTATGTTAAATATGAAATTCACCCCCCCCCCCTCCACCCCGCCTTATTCCACTTGTGCAAGAACCTCTTTATTGCGGTAATGTAATGTATGTATGTACTTATGTAGAAGATCCATACTGCCCATTATGAAGTTATGTATTCTCGGCTGACTATAAAAAAAACCATACGGAACATTCTAGGCAATCGCACTGACGTTCTAGACAACTTCTGAGACCTATCATGAGTTTGTAGCAGTAATCTGGTCGATCAATCTACCAAAAAAAACTATGAAAATTCCCTCCATTTAATTTTAGAAAGCATAGTCAGTATCAGTAACTCAAATCCACTGAAACAAAGTCACTTTCCCTATATAAACTCATGACACTCCTTTATTTATGACTGACCCTTTCGGAAAAATTACCCGACCTTTATTACAACATACCAACCATGACATATTATGTAAATTGGAGATCCATTGGTATTCAGACTATGCGAAAAGTCCAGTCAATTATCTGATAAGCATGCACTCCAGGAATCCAAATATAAGCTCTTATCAGCACATGCAACGTCGAGTACAGGTACCTGCCTTTTGTAGTCAAACAGTCCTACAAAAATGATTTATGGACAGAAAGCAGTTAATCGTCCACCCAGAACCCATTGCCCTCTTAACGATTTATACATCAACGCCTTTGGCAGCAGCCTTATATCACGCTATTCCCTGAATAACACATTATAGTATCTCCTCTCCACATGATGACCTCCACAAGTATACCGATATATATATAGGATCAGGTTCCTTCAACACCCATACGCAAAAACTGATCTTCTGTAAGATTATTCACCCATTAATCAAAACAGCTCTTTTAATAAAAACACAACAAAAGCAAATTTTTGACATTCAAATATGATTCGACACACCTCTACATATCTCACTCTTTGCATTACACTCCCTCCAGTAAATACACACTATTCGCCAATAACACTAGTTTCTCCTATCCGCTACACAGCAACAACCACCACAACCTATTAAGGATTCCACATTGCCGTATTTCGGCAACTTAAATTGTGTCAAGACTCACATTGTGCTCTACAAAACGGGCCATAAACAACACTCACATTGTATTATACAAGTCCGCTGCGCACCAAGTTCCTGCTATCGGCAACAAATTTCTGCTATTTGTGTAAATACTTCATCATTCCCAAGAACAAACCTATCAAAATCCATCCTAACCAATGACCAGTCTCTTACCGCATAGAGATCCGACTGAAAAACATCGTTTCGTCATAAGTCAACAACTCGACACTATCACTCAGAATCCCGACACGCATTGCATTACCAAAACCCTAGAAACTCAATTAATCAGCTCAGTAAGCAAAACTAGTGACATAGATGTACACTTGCTAATACCGGCTACCCTTAGCCATTTTCACAGCACAACTCAGCATAAATACTTCACTTTTCTCAAGAAACATAACTATCACACTATATCTTGATCAGACTATATCAATCCACATCTTCATTTTCCCACAGAATTTCGTCATAAAAATCGTCATCACGCCAACAATTCGAAACGATCACTTGAAATTCTGACACACATTGCATAAATAAAACCCTAGAAATTCACTTAACTTTCCTCTCTGTATGCAAGATTAGTACCATAAGATAACATTAATCACATTCATATTAGCAATTAAATAAAGCATGAACCTAATCACCGATCATTTCCTATTTAACTCGAATTATTCCGTATTCTAAAAAAAAAATCACAATTGAAATAAATAATAAAATATTTTATTTTTTTTTACATTGGAGCAGCTAATGACGCGCGGTTTATTGGAGCAGTTAATGCTACGGGGAACGAGATATGAGGATTCGAACATGGGAAAGCCACCAGGCAGGTTGAACTCCCAACCATTGGGCCAACCTTGTTACTCAATAAATGAAACAATAAAATATTTTTTTTTTTGGTACATAGGAGCAACTAATGCCGCGTTGTTAATTGGAGCAGCTAATGCTACGGGGGAAAGGGGATACGAGGATTCGAAGGTAAATTGGAGCAGCTAATGCCGCGTGGTTAATTGGAGTAACTTGTTACGGGGGAAAGGGATATGAGGATTCGAAGGTACATTGGAGCAGCTAATGCCGCGTGGTTAATTGGAGCAGCTAATGCTGCGGGGAAAGGGGATACGAGGATTCGAAGGTACATTGGAGCAGCTAATGTCGCGTGGTTAATTGGAGTAACTAATGTTTCGGGGAAAGGGGATATGAGGATTCGACTTGGGACAACCCCAACTGTTGAACTCGCAACCATTGGGCCAACCGCGTTACTCAAATAAATTAACAATAAAATGTAGGGGGGTATGTGGGGCTCACTTAAAGTGGTGGAGAGAGAAGCGATCAAAAGACCGCCAAAATGATCGGAACATCGACAAAGCTTCTTTGATAAGTCTGATTATTGGACCGGAAAGATATCAATCCCGGTGATTAAAGTGATTATATATATGGAATCATAAAAAGTAATGTGATTTGTGTTAAGAATGGTGAGTAAAGTTAGTTAGGGAGTTTGGGAAATGATTTGGCCGTTTTGGTTAGTTGGTTTTGAAACTTTGTGGCTACGGCACATGTTCGCGGCAACCAACTGTCAAATTTTCCTCTTTCTTTTTTTTTTCTTTTTTTGTTGTTCATTAAAACTTGGCAAAAATATTTCGAGATAGACTATAGTAAATGTAGAGAGTTTAGATTTAAATTTAAAGAATAAAGGATTTAAATTGAAAGATAGAGGTTTTAAAATTCAAAAGTAGACGTTTTAAAGCGAAAGATTACTATTTTAATATAAAAAACTTGAGGTGTAAGATAAAAGATAGAGGTTTTATGGTGAAAAGATTTATCTTTTAATTTAAAAGTTGGAGATTTTAAAGTGGAAAAGGTAAAGGTTTTAAAGTGAAAATTTGACCTTTTAATATAAGGGGTTGAGAATCGTAATCTGTTGTTCTAGTCTATTCTACGCCAACATCCTCGATAACTCTGACTTCGACCTCGAGCATGAGCTCGACCTTGCTGGGGGGGGGGGGGGGTTGGTTGGTGGAGTGGAGGATAGTAGGTGTGACATCACATGAGGATTGGTGTCACACATCGCTAGATGATGTGTGGATCAGAGGGGTTATAAGAGGTAGCACTAGGGATGACAACTCCACCCGCACCATTCGGACATCCGGTTCACCCGAAATTAATTAAATTGGGGGATGGGTGATAGTTTCAAAAAGAATTTTTGGTCGGGTATGGGTATGGGTGAATTTCGAGTCAGACTTGGTAAGGACTAGTAAACAGTTAAATTAAGAGGAAGGAGATTTGGGTTTCTTAACCAAGTTGAGTGAGAGAGAAAAGATTAATATTGAGCAAAAAGGGAGGGAAACAGAAAAAAAAAAATTAAGAGAAAGTCGACTATGGTGGTGGAAGGGGTGATCCAGTGGGCCGAGGAAAAAAAATAGTTACGTGGTATTTGGTACTGCCCTATGTTCTAAAAAGTGGGATTTTATAAATAGATTTTTTTTTTTTTTTGTGAAAGTACATAAAGGTGATGTTATGAAAGGTCGTGGTGCTACACAAATTTTCCTAATAAAAAAGGAAAAGAAATCGTTTCTATTTTCAGATTTTTCATTTCTTCCCTTTTTTCTTTTTTTGCTATGTCGTTTATGTTGGAGCAAGTAATTTTTTATATTTTTTGGGTACAGAAAAGGGGCAAGCCCCAATAAAACAGATAATATTAAACATACTTTTTTTTTGGTGTGAAACGAGGGAAAAACCCAACAAAAAACTAAATAACAATCAGACGAGGTCTAGCAATCCTTGCAACGTCTTCGTTGATAATCCTTGCAAGCTCTGGCGAAGGCGAGCTAAGCACCTTCATCCTCTCTTCCTGGATTACACCACCATTAGCAAGCAAATCAGTTGCATGATTAGCTTCCCTGTAGATATGATGAAGGTGCACTCTCCACCCATCCTGGTGTACCAACCTACGACACAAATCAATGGCATGCTTATTTGCACCTGACGTCTCATCTTCTTCAAGTATGCTAGCCACACAATTTGCATTATACATAACCTTCTTAAATCCCAAATTCCAAGCTACTTGTAACCCTTTGGCTAATGCTAGCAGTTCGAGTTAAGGTACACATACTTAAAATACAAGAACTTGTATACATGATAACTGTAAAATGGAATAAACTCCCTAAGGGATGTTTCTCATTAAACCGGATATATAAAGGACTGTACGAGGATATAACTGTAATTACTTAAATTAACTTAACCTAATATAATTTACATTATATTCTCTATTACACCCCCATAGTCGGAGCGGAGGAGGACGGACGCTCAGGTTGGATCGAAAACTATCAAATAAAGTACGCGGAAGACCTTTAGTGAAGATATCAACATATTGATAAGGAGCAGGAATATGAATAACAAGAACGAGACCAAGTTGTACCTTCTCGTGCACAAAATGTATATCAATCTCAATATGTTTGGTGCGTTGATGCTGCACATGATTACAGGTCATATAAACAGCACTAATATTATCACAATAAACAATGGAAGCACAACACACAGGAACCTGCAGCTGATCAAGAAGAAGGTTGCGAATCCAACTCATTTCATCAACAACATTTGCCACGCTACGATATTCAGCCTCAATAATGGATCGCGAAATAGTAACTTGACGCTTTAACGACCACGAAATTAAATTATCACCCAAAAATACATAATACCTAGAAGTCGAACGGCGAGTGTTAGAACAACCACCTCAATCAACACACTATAAGAGGGTAACTATACTATTAATAACCTCTTAACAGACATTGATTGTGAGAGTATAAAACGTCAACACTATACTTGAGATCATTTTTGTCTGCGTCTCTGAAGCCGTTTATTCGTTTGGATGAAACAATACGCTTCCCGTCATCACGTGAACTTTCGTCGGCCACTCCAAAAGGAGAACACATGTGCCGGCTTGTTGTAGTCTGTCTCCATTCATGACTCAACCAAGGTTGTCCGCTTCTACGAAGTTGCTATGTATCCATTTGCATTTGCCTATCTGTATTGTTTTCACACAAACCAATTTATTTATCCTGTGCATGCATTATGCTGCATCATTCACACGACAAAAGTATAGGTGATTAGTTTAACAGAAAACAAAAGTTCATGCGGACCTATGCTTGGCATTGCATTACCTATCTCATAGACCTATTTGAGATTTTGAGAGGACCGCAAATGCAAATTAAAGAGGTCGGGAAAACGTTAAACAATACTTTCAACACCCTTCTGGTACCCCTTTAGACTTCTATGAATCAGTGTATAGACCAAGATAAGATCATGTGATAATGTATCCAAACCTAATGCGGTAGAAGTACCTAGATTTTTCATACGGAGTACTTTCCGAGTGAATAGTATGAAAATTTTTGGCTACCAAACTTTTTTTTTTTTTTGACAAAGGGCTAACAAAGCTAAAAATAAACAAACAGTAAAAACTACGTACAAAACTAAGGAGCAAGAGATTCTAAATCCTTGCCCTTAAACTTACTGCTGATGCCATTCAAATCTTAATCCAAAACCTTACAAATTCATCTTCTACTCCGTACCATATAGCCGTCTTAGACAGTTAGTCAGTGTAACTCACAAACAGTATGCAGTGGCCAGTTATAGCTAGTAGTTGTATATTCGCTCTTAAATTACTTTGCATTGCTTAAATAAACATGTTATCGTTAAATAATGTAAAATATTAGCTCTTATATATTGGTTACATCAATTCCGAAAAGCTTGTTTCTGCTATTCCAGCAAGGCATCAAGTTCTCGACAATGGATTTTTAATCCAAAAACTCTACTTCTCCAATATGGTTTTTTTTTTCTTTTTGCCACAAGAGCCAACTCTATTAGTTTTCTTTGTATATTACAAGGGAGAGGGTTATGACTTATAAGGATTCAAACCTACAACAATTTTCAAACATGTGGAACTCTCAACTATTGAGTAAACTTTACTACTCGGATGACTTGTTATATCTAGTTATATGATTGAGATGTTTGCTCCTACGTATATGGGTTCCTTCAATCAATCCTCAAAGTACGTTTCTCCAATATAGACATATTGTTGTTAAAATATTGAAATATTTGCTCATACATATTGGTTCTTTCGAATTTATGAACTTTAATTTGTTTCTCCAATTTGAAATTGGTTGAACCAAGATTATTTAAGGAGGAAATTAAAACATGTAACTTGTCGCTTAATGCACCTCGATCCTTATAGTTGAGTAAACAAATTTTATTTCAATGTGAGATTGAGTTTTAGGTACAAACCAAATTGAGATTGTAAATTAAATAAACAAACAGGTGACGATCTAAAAGTTTCTATAGATCGAGTATACCAAGTCATTCTCTCATCACATGTCCTCTTATCATTTCCTCGTCCCAAACTGATATTGCGTATTTGCGTTCATTAACATGCATGATCATTATTCATTGCGCACTACAGCTAAGGTTTCAGTTTAAAAAGTATCCAATCATTCGAAACATTTTTCCTCACTTAACGGCTACATTGACTAACTTATACGAATTACCTAATGTAAGACATCACGACTTGTAAGCAGTAACTTGACGCAAACAACTCCAAGTTTCCAACGTTAGATCATTTCATCAAACTCACCATGTTTTTTTTTTTCTAATTTTCGGTGCAACTAAGGTCACTATCGTTAGAATTTAGCTTTTAATTAACTAGAAGTTCCATGAAAGAACCAATACATAATTCCTTCTGCATGTGACTTTGCCATAAATCCCTCAGTCAATCATTCGCTAATAACTGCATATCATGCGCCACCGAAGACAAGCTTGATTTTATCATTGCCTCATTGTAGTATAAACTCTATAAAATAAACCAACGTTCATAAAACAACAAAGACTACATAAGCATACCCCAGTCTCAAACAAAATTACACACAAAGAAACAACACATTAACAACTAAACTATAAGTCTATAACATATCGTATCCTTTCCCACTTTCCCAAGCAAACAAGACAACTAAAACAATGGCCTCTGTTTTCCTCTGCTTCCTTCTCTGCCTCTCTTCTTTCCTCATCTCACCCTCATCTTCAACCACCATCACTCTCTCTTTATCCCCAATTTCAAACTTGGCTTCTTCATCAAACTCATGGGAATTCATTTCTAGGATTGCGAAATCGACACTCGCAAGAGCTCATCACCTCAAACACCCCAATAAGAAACCACACTCCCCATCCTCTACCCTACATGAAACTACCAACACACCTCTTTACGCCCGCAGCTACGGTGGCTACTCCGTCACCCTCGCCTTCGGCACACCACCACAGGAGCTCCCTTTTGTCTTCGACACCGGAAGCAGCCTCTTGTGGTCCCCATGTACCTCCCGGTATACTTGCTCCAACTGCACCTTCTCCAACGTAGACCCCAAAAACATAGCCACATTCAAGCCAAAGTTGTCCTCCTCCACTAAAATTATCGGCTGCACAAGCCCTAAATGTGGGTGGCTCTTCGGGTCAGACGTGGCAGCCCGGTGCCCAGACTGTGGCCCGGACTTAGCTAATTGTACTAAGCCCTGTCCAACCTACCTTCTACAGTACGGCCTAGGTGCCACAGCTGGGTTAGCCATATCCGAAAACCTCGACTTGCCCGGCGAAGTGGTCCAAGATTTCCTCCTCGGGTGCTCCCTTTTGTCTGACCGGCAGCCAGAGGGGATCGCTGGGTTCGGGCGCGCCCCTACGTCACTACCGAACCAGCTCAAGCTAAGTAAATTCTCCTACTGTTTACTCTCTCACAAATTTGACGATTCTCCTAAAAGTAGTAAGTTAATCCTCGCTAGCGCTGGAAAAAAATCCAGCACTAGCGAGGTTCAGGGTGTTAAGTACACCCCGTTCCATAAGAACCCTAACATACCTCCTTACGACGAGTACTACTACATTAACTTAAGACAAATTACCGTGGGTAAGAAACACGTAAAGTTACCCTACAAGTTTCTTGTCCCCAACCTTAATGGCACCGGGGGCACCATTGTGGATTCCGGCTCAACTCTCACCTTCATGGAGCGGCCCGTGTTCGAGCCCCTGGTGAAGGAGCTCGCGGCGCAAACAAACCAGTACAAGCGAGCTCCCGACGTGGAGGCTCAGTCGGGTTTCGGGCTGTGTTTTAACGTGTCGAATGAGCAAAACATTTCATTTCCCGAACTCGCTTTTCACTTCAAGGGTGGGCTAAAGATGGAATTGCCAGTGGCTAATTACTTCTCGTTTATTAGTGATTTGGGTACATTGTGCTTAACCATTATCACGGATACAAGCCCGGCTGGACCCAGTGGGCCCGTGGGGCCGGCGATAATACTAGGGAACTACCAGCAGCAGAATTACTACATTGAGTATGATTTACAACGTCAGAGGATGGGTTTCAAGCAGCAGAAGTGTGGATAAGCCAGAGATTTTGCTTAGCTGAATTGTGATATATTGCTTCTTTAAAAGGTTATGTAAATAAAGGCTAGAGTGGTACATAACCTCAAATTTATAATTTAGTTATCCATGTTGGTTGAATTTAGCAAGTGTTAAATTTGTGTAGGAAGTCTCAAGGAGATACAGATCGATTTCTTCTTCTTTTTTGGGGGGGTAGAGAACGAATTAAATTTCTATGCGTATACTAGAACTTTGTAACAATAGCCACCGAGCAATTTGTACATGATTGTGGTCCTCAATCCTAACTAAGCCATTGCTAATTTGCTATATGTAAGCTTCGTGACGATAGCTTATGTTGCGTAAGTGTCAACATTGTGCCCAAATTTGGAGATAGAAGAGGATTAAGGAATTAAGAAGTTAAGCATTAGTACAATCTGACTAGGAGAAATAATTTCCCACTAAATTAGATGAACTTAAGACTAAGAGAGTGTTCTGTACAGATGCTAAACTGTTCTGTTTTGAGGTGCCATAGTTACAGTATAAATTTCAGAAACATGAAATGATTTAACGATAGACTTTGATAATAAACTGTAGAGAAAGCAACAAGTCAACCACCAATGACAATACATTTTCTGTGAAAGAATGCAAAACAAGAATGTACAAGATGTTTTGCACATGGGATTTTGCTGGAGGATGGTAATCCATGGATTACGTTTTGAGGACTTTCTAATGTCTTTTGATTACATTTCGGAACTTTTAGGGCCAAGAAAACTCTTGTTTGGACTAGCACAGTAATTAACACGTACTAGAGTGGAGTAAGAAAACGAAAAAGGCTAGGGCCTTTTATGCTATAGCTTCGTTGTTTATTTGTTCCCAAGCAAGCACCAAAGTAAGCAATGAAATTAGCTAAAAAATGAATTCGGCTAAAAGAAAATAAAATAAAAACATAGACTTTAGACTTTTACGTGGACCAGTAAGATTTTCTTTTTGTGAGTTATTGAAATTGTTTTTAGTCCTTTAACTATCTAAAAGAAAATTTATGTGACTTTGGTTTAGCTTTCATTAAAAGACTTATATTATAGTCTTGAAGAAAATAAAATTTTATTAATGTAATTACTAGCTAGTTAGTAACATATTAATTATTTCATGAGACAATTTCATTTTATTGTTATCTTCATGAACAATATTGAATGACAATTCATTAAGTAGATTTTCGAGTATATGATAAATTGGTATTGACTGTATTCTATTGAATGATTGCGTATGGACATTGGCAGAATATTGCGACAAGATATATTTCACTCAAGGAATTGGGTATAACACTTCTATTCTCACATAACTCGAAGCATACTCCTAAGATATATTTCACGTTCGACCTTCATCGTTCTTCAAGTGAATAAGGATGCCTTGAAAACTATATCACCACAGTTCCATCAAAATAGGGTCCAAAAGGTGTAACTCTCAAGTCTATAACCACTAAAAGTACATAGGTCAACCAAAGCACAACTAAACAAACTTTCTAGTGCAAAACGTTTTCTAAAGCATACATTCTTTCAAAATCACTGGTATGGTAACGACGTGACCCTAGGTCCAACGTTACAATCACAACAATTTCCTAGAGTTTACCGAACTAGTCTAATATCTCATTTATAAGACACTAACGTTCATGGTCACTTAGCCCTTGGCTCAGGATCCTGTCCTAACCTCGTCTTATCACATGGCTATTGTCCCTTGCTAATAATCTATATTATGTCTTCGATAACCTAGTCACTAAACCCATGACTACAAAGGATAAGGCATGAGATATACTACCAAACTCGCCCTTCTAACATAATAAGCCATTCTCATGGGTACGCGTACTATGTTTTCTTCACAAGTAACCGCGGCTACGACAGCTCAATTTAATCATAAGTTATATCTAGGCATAAATCTGGGTCTAGCATTGTAAATTAAACTGAACGAAACACAAGGGATATGAGTCCTATAGCTCCAATTATCGAGAGTAGGGAAAATTAGTCCTAAGACGTAGTTTAACTATAATATCATTAAGGCAATCACATATGTAAAAAGAACGCAACATTAGCAACATACGAGGCAAGCTGGTTACGCGTTCATACGTCAATACCCGTGTAAGCCAACTACCAAATTCCAAGGTTCGCATGACCATCAAGAGCAATCCAATCACATGAGTA
>CAAKMY010047165.1:265-12947 GCA_901111285.1 Corrigiola litoralis | reverse complement strand
GGGGGGAGGGGTTTTTAAGTTTCTTGGCTTATTTTTTAAAATTTTTTTATCACAAATAACCCCATTTATAGTGCCATGTCAGGAAAAGCAAACGGCAAAATTGGCGGTGTCAAGATGAGGTCACCAAACATAGATTAGGTTGAGGTCACCAAAAACGGAATAGAAAAAATTGAGGTTACCAGATGTGAATTTCGCTTAACCTGAGGGTACCATTGATAAAAATTCCAAAGAAAAAAGAAAGACGAATATTGTTTGTCTAGAAGTAAACTCATCATCACCTCCTGCCACTATTAACTTTCTCCTAGTTCTCCTTCTAGGTTGTGGTGGTATACCCTCTTGGATGATCTTCAATAAACGACCCCTATTCCTTTTTCAGGCCTCGTACGTCCCAATGTTTCTACAGGCTGGAGAAACAATTATCACATAAGGGTTTTGCAAGTACTGACTTGGACTCGACTTTGGGTAGACAGTCCTAAGGGGCATCAAAGTAGATAATGACTCGATCCAAACTTCCCCAATATACCTAAAGAGATATTCTAACCCGCATGTTTTGAGGATTAACACATATTCAAACAAGAATCCCGTGATGTGCTAATCGGTCATACATTGCTATATAATATAGTCCCATAATTATCCAATAATACTCGTGGGTAGCATAACCTCCTCCTAATAAAAGACGATGGTGATGACACTCGGTCATCATTTTATTGTATAGTTATAAGACACATCTTAGGTAAGGCGTGAACGGAGTACAATCGAGGCAGGTCATGCATCCTAAGTCAACTAGGCCAAAGTTATTCCTAGACAGGAAGAGGAGGGGAAATCACTTATCATGTTATTCACGTAACAAGTAGGGACAATGATTAATCATATAAAAGGGGTTCATCCATCATAATCACACACATTCAGTCAAACATGCAAATGCCGTCTATATGCAATAAAAGGGTTCGTGTTTGCGAGGTTCCTACAATTCAAAGGAGTCAACTATCAATCACATGGAAAGAAAAAGGGTCTACCTCTGCCTCCGGTAATCTAGTGTGAAGAACCGGGTGTATCGTGGGTTGGAGGTATGCTTGCAAAACTTTAACCCATCTAGAGTGGAAATGTATAAGAATATGCGCTATCTCCACGAGGTTTACAGAGTTTTGTTACAAAACAAATGATGCAGTATATGATATACATAACGATTAAACGAAATTTAAAACGAAGCTATTTTTTCAGGCAATTACTCTCTAATATCCCCATCGGAGTCGCCACTGTAAGGACCCCTCTCACGTCGCCGGATTGAAGTTCCTCCTCCCGGAGGAGGAGAACGTTTCTCGGGACCTTGGTACGATGAGCAAGTTACTTCCAATATTTCTGAGTCGCCACCTTATTTTATAAAATAAGGAAAAATACAATCGAACATACAACTCATGGACATCCACAAAAACCGAAGGACAACCAAGGAGCGAGGCCATAAGTCCTACCTTCAAAGGTTTTCTTTAGCAAAACATTTAACTTTAAAAAAACGAAACATAACACCAAAACCATGAACAAGTTAAGATCATAATAGAACGTCTTTTTCATATGTCAGCTACAATAATGGAGTGTTAATTTCTCTTAGATGTCACTATGCCCTTAATTGTTTGAGGTTGAAATTTTTTATGTATGATATAAATATTAAAAAAATTATATCACTTTTATGTGAATAATCATGTATGTTTTATTGAATAAAGTTGAGGTGGCATATATAATTTATGTTCATAACCATAAATGGGAAATTCATTTATTTGGATAAAAGTGGTAAAGATAGATAAATAAATGAGTGAATGAGTGATGGGCGGTTTAGTGAGAGGAGACGTGATACATGTTTAGCATTAGGCGTGTCTGAAGACAAGTTTAAGTACTCAATTATGGATCAATATATGAGGGGTCTCAAAACTCTAACTCGAGACCACTTGGACTATCAACTCAACCAACCTAAACTAGTAATTGAGTCCTAGTCAATCCATATATTTCTAATAGTTTATATTTTCTATACTAATATACTTTATAACTTTATAAGCAACAAGCTAGCTGCAATTGATTTGAGTTTCTAATTTTCTTCACATCCTACAAAACTGTGCTATTTGCCGTGACATCTCTATACATCTTAGAGTTAGCTTAAAAATGACTATGTGCTAGGAATCTAGGATAGATACCGAAACTTTGAGCACTAGTTGCATTTCTATTATCAGGTGACTTTTATTTTTAATATTAGTGACCGATAACTAATGCGTTTATTGATCATCAAGTGCTTCTATGCAATTACACAAATATTAACTTAGTACGTCAACTCTTCATTCAAAGAAAATAATCTAAAAAATTCTAGGATCAACGGTATCATCGTCGAAATCTCACTGTGAAGCATCTTTTATTCGACGTTCAATTACTTCCCAAGTTGGCAAACTGCATCACGTAATAACATATTAGTTATATATAGCATAGTTGTAGCACGACTTTGTACCAGAGAATACCCCGAAACTCTATATATAGGGTGATAATTTCTCATAAGAAATGCAACCAATTAACGAACAAGAGCAAATCTATTCTTACAACCTTTTTCAGTAGCCTCACTCTCTAATTTCCAATATGAATAATCTAGCACTTTTATTCACCTTTGTTCTCTTCGCTTCTCTCTCCCATGCAATAGTTCTAGACTATTGTGTAGGGGATCCTACTCTCCCTATGGGACCAGAAGGATATGCTTGCAAAGATCCTTCTAAAGTCACCACTGATGATTTTGTTTACACTGGTTTTCGTGGTGAGAGAACCACTGGTAATCCTTTTAACAATAACATTACTTTTGCATTTGCAGAAGAATTTCCTGGTTTGAATGGTTTAGGCATCTCCATGGCAAGGTTAGACCTTGGTGTAAATGGAGTAATCCCTATACACTCACACCGAACATCAGAAGTAATTGTTGTGATCAGAGGGACGATTATTGCAGGGTTTATAGACACAAACGACAGAGCATTCTACAAAAGGCTCATAGTTGGTGATGTTATGGTCTTTCCACAAGGCATGCTTCATTTCCAAGTCAACGTTGGTAAAATTCCAGCTCTTGCCTATGTTAGTTTGAACAGTGCAAGCCCAGGTTTACAGATCACCACAACCTCTCTATTTTTGGGCAATTTACCTGGTGATATTGTTGAGAAGGTTACTCTCTTAAGTCATGCAGAAGTGAGAAGGATGAAGAGGGCATTTGGTAATTAATACGACTGATGTTTACCACGTTCCTTGATTAACCAGTCATGCACATACATTACTTCCATTTCAATTCAAGCTAGACTTATTACATATATGTGTGTTTGTTGTGTGAAATAAGACAAGTCGTGCCCAGAATTAAGCACGTCAACATATCAATGAATAGTATGCGTTCCATAATCTCAATCTATATATATAGTCACCTTGAAATGAGTTCAAAAACTATAATAGTTACCAACCGTTTAACTGCAACATTTTCAATACCTTTGATTACTAACTCTTTTTATTTTATCTTACTAACCATAAGAGATTAAGATATTTAAGGACACTATCCCTATTTACATCTCTAACAAGTGATACCCCCCCTCCCCCCCAAATTGGTGCATGAAGGTTCAAAATGCACACTTGTCAATAAGGAGATCATGAAACTAATGTTTACCAAGGGCCTTGGTCAGGATATTAGCCAACTGGGCTGTCATATAAACATAAGTACGACAATTAAAAAAGATGACCTACACTCAAAGTATTTCACGAAGGAAGACGATTGACCTCTATAAGCTTTGTGTGCTCATGAATCTACGGATTATGTGCAATGTGCGAAGTGTAGCTATACTATCACAATGTACAGGAATGAGACTAGTATATGCATTATCAAAGTCAGTGAAAAGTCCAAATAACCATTCAACTCACAAGTTGTTGCCGCCATATCTCGATATTCTATATACCTCAATAGAAGAATGATAAATTGACACTTGCTTCTTCGTCTTACATGAAATGGGAGATCCGCTCAAAAAGACAAAGTAAGAAGTCAAAGAACATCGTATTAATGAACAACTATCACAATCAACATCATTTTTTAGAACAAAGAAGAATCATTGGCTAGGATTTATCTTCGAATAACAAAACAAACATAAACTGAACAAGAATGTGAACAAAATACGACAACATAAAACTAGTAATCGTCAAATATATCAATATCGTAATCATTAGTCTAATGGTGGTTAAAGATCTTCGTACTTAAAGAGAAATTTCGTCAAATTTTCTTAATTTTATCATAAATATAACTTGAAATTTGGAAAGAAAACAAGTTACATGAAAGCTTATCATGATAAAACTAGCCATTATTTTCAAATTATTGGGTACCACATGCAGAACATGCAAACCTCAGGGATACCATGTGCGAAAACCGTTAATCTTATCTTTAATCACATGTCAAGACATCAGTGAAACGACGAAAAGTTAACGCCTGTTAATAGAGGGGTACCATGTCAGCAAATAACTAACCTCAAGGGTAGCATGTACGAAAACTTAATTAATTTTGTGTATACCACGACAGAGTATTTTCTTTCTTTTCTACCCTAAACACCAGCCCTCCACCCCTCATTTCCATTCACCGACCATCTTCACTTTCCACACATTACCTCTCTCTTCCACCTTCCTCCTCGCCACAATTCCTCGTGCCCTTTCCTTTCTTTTCCCTCCCTTGTTGTTTAGTCTTTCCACCATTTTGCTTCTGTCGCTTCTCTTGAGTAGAACGAAAATACTCTATCTAAGGTTCAATATGAATCAATTAGCCAAAACCAGCCACCAACTCCAAAGGTCAAAGAGACGGCTGTCTCACTGCCCACCTTGACTAAGCATCCTCAATATACGCTTTACCTTGGCCGACGATTTATTTGTATGTTATACACTACTAGAAATTGTGTCATTAACGATGAAAAAACTTATCGTTATATGGGTTATTTATCGTCGTTAATGTCAATAACGACGACCTTAATGTTCGCGGTAACTAGTCCCGTCGTTATTGACATCAACGACAAAAATTGGAATGTTCATCGTTATTATCAATAACGACAACCACAATGTTCATCGTGAGTTATTAACGACCAATGGCAACCTTGTCGTTATTGTAAATCTTTTAACGACGAACTCATTGACCATAACGATGAAACATTGTCATCGTAGTTTAACTTCTGAATTGCATGTACAATGCTATAATTTTAATTTGATATAAAATCAGTTTCCATACAAAATAATTCACGAGAGACAAATATGTAAAAATATATTTCTTTGATATTAATTAAGTTGAAGATACAAAGTTTCACGCATTGAACCAACGAGAGGAATAAGTCTCCAATTCATTGAGCAAAATTAATTACAATCTGTCTGAACTCACTGAAAAGGAAAAACTTTACATTAAATAATAGTTTTGAAATGCCTAAGTCGACTAAAGTGGCAGCTTGAGTCCTTTGAGTAAGTGCTTCACATGCTCACTGACCTGTACGAAATGGGGAAAAAAATAATATCAAAGAAAAATGCAACTCAATTGTACCAAACAATTCAAATGTGGAATAAGTACAAGAACTCAAAAAGTCCTTATAGCAATTGAAAATAAAAATGCATATTAAGTGCGAGTACTGTAAATCTAAACTGTGAAAATTTATTATACCACGTAATGAAACCAAGACCACTGACCCTAATGCCCTGGGAGCACTGTTGAATGAGAATATCAGCGTACTGCGCTGGGGTGTACTGGCGGCTAGTTCTATCGTACAGGGGCATGAAGTAGTTGTTGAGATAGCCGTTGCTGCCAAGTCCAACAGGGTAAATGCATTTGCTCAGATAATTGGCAGCCTGGTCTTCATCACCTAGTATTTGTACCACTTGCGACACTGTATTTTGGTAATTGGTTATTTGCCCTCTGAAACTAATCCTTGCTTACCTGCAAATGGCACCCATGTTTATTTTGTCAATTATCAGAACCCAAG
Organism: Corrigiola litoralis; assembly: GCA_901111285.1. Classification (NCBI taxonomy): domain Eukaryota; kingdom Viridiplantae; phylum Streptophyta; class Magnoliopsida; order Caryophyllales; family Caryophyllaceae; genus Corrigiola; species Corrigiola litoralis. The sequence goes on along the minus strand of CAAKMY010047165.1, from coordinate 6,951 downwards.
CACTACCAGAATAATTGCTACATAAAAAAACAGATGCAACAATAATAACAATTACAGCTAAGATGCTCTCAAGAATGTTGCGGCAAGGGATAGCTCTAAAACGTTTCTCATGTGTTTTATACAGCAATCAAAATTGGCATTTGCCTCCCTTCTTTGCTTAAAAGAGTTGCCAACCTTGTAGCATAGGATTTGAGTGAGATCTAACTAAAATGTACCTAATCGCTTCGTTTACATAAATGACCACAATGAAGCAAAGGTAAGAAGCAAGTCATTTAGGCAATGCCAAAACAGTAGACTCTTAAGTTCCACTATAAGTATTTTTTTATGTACCTTTGAGTACGTCATATAAAAAAAATAGACGCGTCGTTATTCTTGGAGTTCATTTTAACAAAATGCAATTATAAAAATGCAAACTCAAATCAATTAACGACTGCTTACCAATTGCTGCCCTGTTTCATCCCTAATTTTCTGCAGCGGCAGATGTAAAATTCACACCTCCCAGTACTTGCTGACCACTAACTTGTGCATATGGAGGAATGTAATTGTCAAATCCCAAAAGCTCAGCTGCATGAGAATTGATTTGATCATTATACTACTAGCAGTATGTGTTAAAGTCCACACAATTGTATCTAGTTTTCCAGTTCCTCGTAACAAATTAAAACCAACAATGGAAGCCCCAAATAGTTGGCACAAGAAGTTTCTCTTAGGAAGGCAACAAAGCACCAAGAAGGAGACTTCTCCCTAAAATATAAAATGCATACACCACAAACAATTAAAGATTGTCTATGCCCTCCCTAACAAAAGACAAATTCGATTGATGGGTGTCAAGTACCAGAATTTTATTTATCCGAAACTAAAATTCGAATGAGAATGCAGTAAAGCTTCAGGCAAAAAAGAGCAAAAATGTTAAAATACATAGCAATGTTTTTCCTTTCTGCACAGCTAAAGTCAATAAGGACATAAGGTAATACATAAACGAGGCAAAAAAGATTCCCTACAAAATTTTCAGCCACCAATGCATATTCTCTCCGGCAAACGCTTGATTAAGATCTACTTCATCACTGTTGCGCAGTCTTGCATAGCTAAAGTCAATAAGGTAAATTATAAATTTACAAGGCATGTGTACAGAAACTGCGGTTTTGATCAAATTTGCCCAACCAATTATAATCTTTATTTTCAAGAAATCAAGAGCAAAATTCATAATCCCATCCTCCAAAACCCCAAATAAAATTACTAGCAAATATACCTACATAGTGATATATGAATGAATATAACTAGCCATAACATGCTGTGGGTCAACGGATTGTATAATCAGTACAAATCGACACTAATAAATTAACCCCAAAATTAGATTAGGAGTTAAGAACCCTAAATTTGGTCAATTTTCTGCAACTGGAAACTAAATTAATTCACCCCAAAATGAATAAGGATTCGACTTACAAGCAAAAGGAACCAAAAGGGTAGAAGGGCTCAATACACCGCCACGGAAACTGCCCATAAACGCTCGCCAGAAATCACGACCGTCCTCAGACAACTCTTCTATGTTGCCTCTTCTTTCTCCACTAAATTGCTTGTTCTCTCTCCCCTTTCCTGTACCCGCAAATATGATGGGTATATGGCTGTAGGCATGACGTGTTGATGGTGAGCAAGTGAATGGTGTTGATGGTGCGTAAGTGGTGTGAGAGTGAAATGATTTGGGGATTTGGGGATTTCTTTGTTTGTTGTTTTGGCCTCAAAACTGCCCTTTTGGGGTTATGAGAAAATGAAATAAAATTTGATTTGGTACCCGCGCTCTAGTGGTGTGAGTTTTTTAATTTTCAATCAGTTTTCTTTTTTTTCTTTTTACTCAATAACGACGGTCTTGGCTAATTATTACTTGAACACTGAAATATATGACGACCAAAGATAAAAGTGGTCGTTATAAGTTGTTAATAACGACAAGAAAAATTTTGGTCGTTATTTACTGGTCGTTAAAGATATTATTTCTAGTAGTGATACAAACGAAAAAAAAGTAGAAACGTTAATCTTTTTTATTCGTAAATAATTAAAAATATCATTACCAACCAACAAAACAAATAATTACAATCTAAGCCTAATGTTCCAACAACTAGGCATACCAAAGACACAAAACATCTATTGATAATTCAAGAGGAAAAACAGTAGCTCTTTAAATCATATCTACAATCAAAACCGAAGCTCAAATATTAGTTACAAGCTGTCAAACCAACTCTGATATGAGCTATTTATTTGCGCCCTAAGAACATGGTCCATTCTGATCTTGACATCAGAAATAATCTTCTTAATAATAGAACAAGGCCTATGCATACTCATCTCAAACCTACATTGGTTCTTAGTCTTCCAAATATGATAAACAAAGTAGCCACCATAGCATTAGTAAACAATTTCGTCATAGGTGAACACCACCTCCTTTTACTACACTGCAGAAACATGAAAGTAGGAATTCTACACTTCATATGCATAGTCAGTTCATAAATACATTTCATTTGAAACTTGAAAGCACACTGAAGAATCACATGAGCCTGACTCACGGAGCATTATCTTAGATCCTAAGTTCGTATAACTTGTCCTTCATCTGTAGTGTGCTAACTACATGTCTGCATTACTGCATATATATATACAACCACCAACTATAGAAAATGCTTACGAATAATGTATCTCTGCCAAATTATAGAGCTCCATCAGCATTTTTGACCAGACTCTCTAAACATCTCATAAAAGTTACCAGATTTGAGCTCTGTATTATTCACCATCTCATGGAAATTTTCTAGATTCTTTTAGGAATTTTAGGAATTTTTTTGAATTTCGAAATATTTTTGGAGTTACTTATAATAATTGGGATGAATTCTGGAATTTTGCATATTTTGCTTTTGTATTTTTCATTATTTTTCTTAGATTTTAAAGATTTTTTTGCTAGAAAATTTGGTGCAAGAATGATGTTTGATGGCTGCTCAATTTATCGAGTTCGCCTATTTTCACTGTTGCACAAGTATCATTATTAGCCTTTGGATCATATTTAAGATCAAGGCTCGACCATTCAATTTGTTACCTTTTTTTTTTTTTTTATATATTACAGATACAAAGTTAACAACAAAAATGAACCTTGTTAGTTGTGTTAAGTCACAAATCATAACTATTGACAAAAATGTAACAAAAGTTACATAATAAAGCAAAAAAGGCACCTTAATGGAATTGCACGTAATTGTTATGTACCAGCTTGAATGGTATTTCCTAAAAGACAGGTACCCAAAGTAGAATTATGCAATATACCGTGGGTCCAAAATAAAAAATTTCCTTGTATATATGATAGTAATGAGCAACAAAATCATAATACACAATAATGTGTACATACATTACCACATATGTGATGCATGTACTTTTATGTATGTTCAAAAGTGAGGAATAATATCCGTCTACAATAGGTGGGTAGTTATAACAAAAACATTGCAAAAATAAGGAGTAAGGTTGGCTAAATGGTTGGGAGCTCAACTTGTTGGGTGATTAATCCAAATTCAGATCCTCATATCACTCTTTGTTACACCATTAGTTGCTCTAATGTGCCAAAAAAGTGCTCAAAGTTATAATGTACATGATCATATTCCTTAACAAAACACTTATTTTATCTCCAAGAAAAAACTTCTCTTTTTTTTTTATCATGACATCAACTACGAATGACAAGGTATAACAAAGCAGGACCGACCATTAGCATGGCAAATCAAGCAATTGAATAGGGCCTCAAAACAATAAAGGCCCCAAATTAGAGCAGCATGGTTACAATTAAAAAAAAAAGCATGTAGCATGAACATGATTGTTTCAACTATGAATCTTTATAGCATAAAATAGTTTAGGGCTCCCATTGACATTTCGCACATGCCTCTCAAATCTTTGTGCCAACCCCTTATATTAAGAAAAAAATCTAAAAAATAATATGGATTTTTCATTTTAATACACACTATAGCTCATCATTATTTTCCAATATAGTCAGGCTTATACGAGGTGGTTCATCATACCAACTGAGTTTGGAGGAGAAATGTAATGATCTAATTAACATCGACAAACTGCATGATGAGAATTGGCACATCTCACATAGTGAAAACTCAAAAATACCTATTAAAAGAAGGATCGAAAAATCTCATTGGAGTCTAGGCTAATATTGTTTATTATAAATGGCAATAATAAACATACTACGTACATAAGCAAAATAGATTCACATATGGCTCACCATTGACAAAAGAATCAATGATAACTACTAGAATGACACATAATTGCTTAGGATTTTTAAAAAAGAAAAGAGAAAAAGATAACTGCCCTCTTAAGCTTTTTACAAATAAGTAAAAGATACGTTTTAATTTTAACTTTAAATTAGATCTACTCACAAAATGAGTTTGTGAATCAAAGATGCTACTTTTTATGAACACCGTAGAGATGGTGATCACTTGAAACCAAAAATAACCACTTTATGATCGTCTATCTTTTTAGGGGAAGAAAAGAGAAAAAGATAATAGCTCTCTTAAGTTTTTTACAAATTATTAAAAGAAATGATTTAAAGTTAACTTTAAATTAGAAATACTCATAAAGTAAGTCAAATTGGTCACTTTTTTATGAACACTGTGAAAATGGTGAGCACTTTAAACCTAAAGAAAATAAAAACACTTAAAGATCGTCTAATTTTTAATTTAAAAATTAGACAGTTTCAAACAAGACTTTCTACTTCATTGTATTTTGATGTGTTATTTTCTTCATATCTTTGACACAATAATTATTTAGACTAAACATTTGCTAAAAACATTTAGAGTAGTTGACAAAGTAAGATTCATCATTGCTGACACAAGCGAAGGCTAATGACTTTGGCAATGGACATGAACAAAAATATGTATACTCTCAAAATTAGAAAGTTGTACACTTGTAAAACAAGAAACCACCAAAAATATATTAGTAATAAAAAAATTAATTAGTCAAAATTCTTCTACAATTAACGCGGTAAGGGAATTTTTATCAAATGTTATTAGAAGTTTATAGAGTGATGAGTACTGTTATTGTCATTTGTCATCTAGGAATGTTATTTGTTATTATGTTTTGTTTAGTCCGTCGATTGTTGACTAATGACTGGTCGTGCATCTGAGCTGCCCGGCTTTCTGACAAATGAATTATATCGACATTGACTAAAGAAATCAAGATTGTAGAAATTCTGTAATCTGCTAAGAAACATGCCAAGTTTCCGTCGTTATCGCACATCCATCGAAAGATGTCTTTCTGAAAGCATATTAAGTAAATATGCTGGGAAGTGTTTTCTAACCACCCATTGGATAGCAACTCATATAGTCTTCGCTTGGATTGAAGACAGCAATACAAGCGTTTTCAGCTTACTGGAAACTTGCAATCAGTACACCAAAGATGCAAGCTCTCACATATTCTTGACAAGTATGACTTGTACCCAACTGTACACAAATACCATTGTTCTCTTTGGCATGGATAAAATGATGATGAAATTCCTTCACCTCAATAATGTCTCTGAGTTATCTCTGTACAAGTTAGATGATCAACACATTCTGTATATTTCTAAACTTAATATCATTCCTATGACACGACATGGACCAAAATCAGCAGAAAAATTCTGGATTATGCTTACTTATATTACGTACAGACATATCAATCGATCTCAAAACTCCATCAATTAAATTGTAAATTATGACTAATTAGTGTATGTGGAGTTAGAGGTGGGCTACTAATTAACATTCAGCTGACTTTTTATGTACTACTCCGTATTATTTTAGTAACCGCGGCAACTACCTATAAGTTTACTGACCATCAAGTGCAATTAACAAATACTAACATAGTACGCAAGGCCACATTCAAAGATACATTATCTAAAAAATTAAAGGATCAACGGTATCATCGTCGACTACAAAGTGTGAAGCATTTTTTCATTGGATATTCACTTACTTCTCGACTTGGCGAACTGCTTCACACAATTAAATATTAGTTCTGCATAATCAAGCTGTTGTACGACCTATACCCGTAACTCTATAAAGAGGGTAAAAATTGCTCCGAAGAAAGACAACAAATCACAAAGAAGAGCAAATCTATTCTTACAACCTTCTTAAGTAGCCTTACTCTTTAATTTCCAATATGAATAATCTAGCTTTTTCCTTCACCTTTGTTCTTTTGGCCTCTCTCTCCCATGCAATTGTTAGAGACTATTGCGTAGGAGATCTTTCTCTTCCTATGGGACCCGAAGGATATGCTTGCAAAGATCCTTCTAAAGTCACGACAGATGATTTTGTTTACACTGGTTTTCGTGGTGAGAGAACCACTGGTACCGCTTTTAACAATAACATTACTTTTGCATTTGCAGAAGAATTTCCTGGTTTGAATGGTTTAGGCATCTCCATGGCAAGGTTAGACCTTGGTGTAAATGGAGTAATCCCAATACACTCACACCGAACATCAGAAGTAATTGTTGTCATTAGAGGGACGATTATTGCAGGGTTCATTGACACAAATGATAGGGCATTCTACAAAAGGCTCATAGTTGGTGATGTTATGGTCTTTCCACAAGGCATGCTTCATTTCCAAGTCAACGTTGGTAAAATTCCAGCTCTTGCCTATGTTAGCTTGAACAGTGCAAGCCCAGGTTTACAGGTCACCACAACCTCTCTATTTTTGGG
>CAAKMY010047164.1:0-11601 GCA_901111285.1 Corrigiola litoralis | reverse complement strand
TAAAATGGGATCAATATTGACCTAAAATGATTCAAATGAATGGAGAACAAACAATAATTTGGTTTTCGGGTAATGAAGCAAAGATTGTAAATACAATAATAAATATAATATGAAGGTCGTATGAATAAAATAGTACTACATTCATATCAATTAATAATAAGCGATGAATTGATGTCAAAATATGAAATAAGGATACCTCAAAAACGGTGATCAAGTATTGGAAGAGCATGCAAGTAACATTCGATTGCTCTTATATAGACCATTTGCAAGAGGAAAAGGGGAAAACCAAAAGTCACATAGTAAGGGTTTTACTGAATTCATAAATAGATGATTAAATGAGTTTAATTAGTTGATATAAATTGTGATTGAATCATAGTTGTTATGGAAGTTGGAATGCCTGTAATGAATATGGCGTCCTTTGGTTTACTATGATGCATTGTTTCAATAAGAATCTTATTTTTTTGTTCCATATATGACCCTATTTAATAGGCGCCACGTGTCCTAAATTTATAAAATCTTAAGTGTTTAAGATAATAGTATAGATATGCATCACTTTTTGATTCTTTACTAGTAATAATGTATGTTTCATTTACTATCTATTTGTTAACGAGCTTGTGAAATTATATCACTCTCTTACTCCGAACACTTACATCAATTGGTAACCTATTCTACCTTAATAAGAAGTTTCAAGTTTGAGACCGTCAGAATTCAACAATGTTAAAGTTCATAAAAAGAGCTTTCATGCGAGATCAATGGAAACTTGTTCATAAAATTATATCACTTTCCTACTCAAAGCACTTAGATCATTGGTAAGAGGTTCTTTTATCTTAATCAAAAGTATCAAGTTCGAGACCATCTAGATGCAACTTTCTTAAAATTCATAGAAAGAGTTTTTCTCATCCTACTAATCCTACATGGCTCGAATCGAGAATAAATCAAAGAGTGAAAACCCGAAGAAATTATATCACTTTCCTACTACTAAAAATAAACACCTAAAATTTCATGAAATTTATCAAACGAAAAAGGAAAAACAAAAAACGCAACCATCCAAACCATACAATTTCCCAAAAACTGATTTTTACACTCTCAGAGTTGATTTTTACAATTCCCCGAGTAGTGGAAATTGTGACCCATGATTGAGGTTTGAGATTGTAAAAAAATCATTTTTTAGAATGTAAAAATCATTTACCAAATCTACCAAATGAAAAAGGAAAAAAGAAAACGCAATTATCCAAACAATATAATTTCCCGCAGCCCAATCACAGAAAGGAGTGGTTGCTTGCAACAGCATCAGCAATGGCAGCACTCAACGTCTCCTTCACTCTCAAATTCCCACCAAAAACCTCTCATTCTCTCCCTAAACCTCACCTCCGTTCACTCTCCTCCACGTGTCACGCTACTAACAATGTAACACGACCCTTTTTTCTTCTTAAATCAATTTCATTTCTCATTTCTTTATCTTGTCTTAAAGCTTAATTTATGCGTGTTACATTACATATATCAACAGGAGGTCCAAACTTTGCAAGTATCAGAAAATAAGAAACATGGGTTATCATCATCATCATCACCATCATTGTTGTTGTCAAATTTGGGGTCAGCAACTTTCATTGCCTTGTTGTCTGCTTCACTCTGCTTTACTCACCCTGCTCTTGCTTTTAAGGTATTTATCTTACGCGTACCCCCTCCGTCCCAATAGATTTACACTACTTGCTTTTTCACGTACATCCATGCGATCATGCGATACTCGTGTTGTAGAGTTGAAAAATTATAAAGTTATACTTGTTATATTTCTGTTTAAAAAGTACTGTTATTTACAATATTTTTTATGACTTTTTCAATTTTATATCACTAGTTAGTAATGGTCAAAAACTCAAAATATGATATTTAAAGTTGTCTGATAGGCCAAATGGTGTAAATTCATTGAGACGAAGAGGTATCTAGCTTAATTTTTATACTGTTCTTATTAGATTTTAGTTTACTTGGGGTTAAAGTTTTGATGTTCTGGCGGGAAATGATGGGTATACAGGGAGGAGGGCCATATGGGCAGGGAGTTACAAGAGGACAGGATTTGTCTGGCAAAGATTTCAGTGGAAAGACATTGATCAAGCAAGACTTTAAAACGGTTTCTACTCTATCAATTTTTAATTTTTTTTTGTTTTTATCCGCTTTTGCAAACATGAGAACTTTGTTGCCAATTTGTGTTGTTTTATAAAGATGGATTCTTTGGAAATGCTTGTTTTGATGCAGTCAATATTGAGGATGGCGAACTTTAAAGGCGCGAACTTGTTGGGTGCTAGCTTCTTTGATGCGGATTTAACAGGTTTTCTTGTACTTTTGCTGGTAGCATTTGTGTTATTGTAGCAGTGACTTGGATTTCTGATACATGAAGTGCAAATTGGCTTATTAGCTTATACAAGGTTGTTTTACACTTTGATTTACTAAAAGAAGTTGAAAATCTGCTAGAATTATAACAGTGTGTTAGTAGAACATTGATGTTTAGTGTCAACAATCGACCCAAATGCTCACATTGACAGTCTTACTGGCAAGGTACTTGGAAGAATTTCCGTTGGTTAATCAGGAGGCCAATGTCATGCTACATGTAATTAAGCGAATTTTAGAATGTATGATATGGTAGAAATTTCCTTCAAGGAATCATTTGTTGTAGTTCATCAGCTGTGGGCGTGGAGACGTGGTTCTCCATTCCTTTATGATGTTTCAATTGACTGGGGCCAAGGAGTAACAATGCGCTTGTATTAGCTTATGTATTAAGACTAAAGATAGGTCATGAGTAAGGTAACTGAAGTCTGAAGGCATAAGTTGGCTTATATTATGGGAATCTCCCTAGCTCACGGCTATATAATTTACTGACCGAAGTTCTAGACCACAACTCAGAAATCAGTAAGATTCTTTTGGTTTCCCGCTTAATGCTTTGGAATTAAATCAGGTAGAGTTCATAATATTTAGTTTTGCAGACATTGTCATTTTACTTGTTGTTAGTTGGTTCTTGAAATACAATTTCCTTGAAAAATGGTGTTGCTAACTGCTTGCTGGAGATACACGATTAGATTGGGGTTCATGTATGTTCTTGTCATCTATTGTGATTCAGGGGCTGATCTTTCGGATGCTGATCTAAGGGGGGCAGACTTCTCCTTGGCAAATGTGACAAAGGTAATACTAAATTACCAGTGTCTTTTATTTCTGTTTGAATGCCATCAAGAACTGAAGCAGATGAGAAATGAAATGAAACGGAGAGAATAATTTTTTTACTTTCTATCATCGTGAACTATACTCATTTATCTGGCAGGTCTATTCTCCTCGATTCGAGCTGTTCTGCTTTTTGTAGAGATAAATGTTTGTGAACTCATGCACACTGTCTATGGTAAATGTTACAACCTGTAATGTTGGTCTTATATAGAAGGACATTGTAGATCTTTACAGCCTTTTTGTTGCATCTCCTGATCTCCATTGAAATAAATTTCCTACTTGTAAAATATGTAGATATTTACAACATTCTCAAGGTCTCAGACTCTCGAGTGAAATTTATGGACTCTTAATTTGCAGGTAAATTTGACCAATGCTAACCTGGAAGGAGCTCTAGTCACAGGCAATACATCTTTTAGAGGATCAAATATCACTGGAGCAGGTACCTTAATGAAAGAATGGTTTGGGGTTTTGGGGTGTGGGTGGATGAGAGAATGTCCTAAACCATCAGCGTGTGTAACTGTGTAAGCTATCGCTAGAATGATCTTTGATCTGTATGGTTCACCAGCCCTCTGATCTTGCAATGTGATTTTCCCTCCCAGATAGGTAGTAGTGTTAGTTTGAGGGATCAAAGTCATACAAACACTGGTTAAGCTGTCAAAACTTGACAAATCTACCTCTGAAATTTTTGGTCCTCAATATGTCGAAAACATTTCATGTCTGCACTCAGGAGATATTGCTTTGCATAATTTACTTAAAAACTTTTTTTGGGTAGAAAAACTGTTAGAAATGAAATTTTCTGCTTTTTCAATAATTTTTTTGTTGGGACTGTGCTTTCGGCCCTTCACCTCAAATTTTGAATGCTTGTCTGAAGTGCAAAACTAATTATGTATCAACAACCAGATTTTACAGATGTGCCTCTGAGAGAAGATCAACGAGAATACCTCTGCAAAGTTGCCGATGGGTGAGACAGATTCTGCTTGATACTATAAATCATATATTTCCCTGTTCACCTGAACTTGACCTTATAATGCTAACCACCCTAATCTTATATTCAGGGTGAACTCGACAACAGGAAACGCCACACGAGAAACGCTCCTTTGCAAGTAGAATCTCAGTAATCTGTTAATGGCAGTTCTGTATACTTTGTAGAGCACATGAGAAATATTCAGGAACCTTCATCCAAGACTGTAGCTTGTAACTTTTGACTAACGCTAAGCTATGAATTTCGAGTTCCATACTTCCGTGTAACTATGATTCTATAAAAGCATACTGACTATAATCCCTTGTGTTAATATCCAATTATGCAAATCAAGCTATTTTGCCTTATCATCTCTCAAATGCCTTTACTATGGTTGGTTGGTGATATAGGTCCGTTAGCCTGGAATATGTTTTTAGCATAGCCTTATTTATGATCACATATGATCCAAAAGTCTGTGTTAAAATTAGACCGTCTCGATCTGCTCATTTTTTTTGTTTAATGTGTTCACTTTTATAACTGTGTTAATTAAAAATGACCAATTTAACTCAATTTGCGACTAAGTCGAATTTTTTTAAAGTTAAAATTTGACCGTCTATTTTAGTAATTTGTGTGTTATCTGGTTAGTTAATTAGACTCTTCAACCTTGCACATGTTTAGCATGCCTAATTTACTACTGATAAATGACACATGTTGATTTGCCATGTATTGTCTGGTTACTGGAGAGGGGAAATATTCATAATCAAAGGGTCACTTATAGCCAGAGGGAAAACAACAGGAACAAAAAGAAGAAATGGAAAGAAATAAGCTGGAACAAAGAAATAAACAAAGTTTCTTATTCACTCCATTTAACAGGGAAACCAAAGCTACATCAGAATGAGCTGAAAGGCTACATTCTTTTCAATAACACTACTACACTGTAACACTGCAGAAGAACGAGAAACCCTATTAATAATTTGATCAATTATTAGGAAGAGGCTTAAGGTAGCCGAAGTTGATCACTTGTTCATGCCGGTGGTGTTCTTGACGGCCTCAGCAGCATCAGAGGCCTTGGCCTTCATCTGTGTACCAGCCTGCAGAACATTATTGTGACAACTTAAAAGATTAGAACTGGCTTATCGATAATCAAATTCATAATGAATGTATCAGTAAGTTCGCAGAACAAACCTCTGAGACTGTTTCCCTAGCTGACTGAAGCATGTCGCCAGCCTTGTCAGCCATCTGGCCGCTCTTCTCCTGAGGAATCATTTTTAAAATTTAGTTTGATAAAAATTCTCTGTCAAATACTCCGTATAATTTTGTTCCTTATTTTAGTGTTTTTACATTTGTTATAACCTGTCTATGTAATGGCAATTCAGGGGTAAGGACGTAAGGTTGCGTACACCCAAACCTCCCTTATTCTATTTGGCCGTGACCCTTTATGTAGAAATTCGGAATTTGGGGAAATGATAATGTTGTTGTTATGTATGTTCTTCAAATAGCTTTAATTCTGAATAAATATGCATGCAAAGAGGTCATTGCAACCCCTAACGTGATGTGATTATGTAAAGAAAATTCATTCATGGGATCACCCACATCATGACATGGGAGCGTATGAAAACGTGAAATGAAACATAAATGAGTAAACCATTACCTCTGTCTGGCCCTTGGCCTGACCAACATTGTAGCTTGCACTCTTGTTGCTGTCCATTTTTGGATGTTAACAAAGTAATTTGATTAAGAATATGAAGAAGGTGAATATATTTATCTCAAACTCAAGTATGAATAACAGCTATTACAACTCGGTATTTATAAGAAAAGGAAAGTAACCGTGAGCTTAACATGTGTCTAGCTGTGAGAAAAGAAATATGAGCCATGCCTTATTAACCGCAAAAAAGTTGTGATTTTGACCTTTTCCATTCGATGTTATTGGATGTCTTTGATTCATCTGTTACTGAAGGTTCTAAGCCTTTCATTTCTGCCTTTACCTCTCCTAGTACAGTTTGATATTTCCACTGCATCTCAGTATTGATCGGCCGACATACATTTTTTTTTAAGGGGCCGACATATAAGGTTAATGGTGTTTTTGTTGAAATATCTTTTAGCACCTAAGACTTTATCCTTTATATTTTGGAATTACAAAAGGTTGATTTTTTTTTTTTTTGGTGAACCACAAAGGTTGATTGATGCGTGACAGGGTCGTTAGAGTTAACAAAAGTTGGCATGTGCAAATTACAAATATATCGACAATAATTAAAAATAAATAAAATAACAAACAAATTGCATTTCAAATTATAAATTCCATGTCAAACTACCTCTATGCCTTCCTATTGAAAGCAAATTTTTAGCTAGTTTTATGAATTTGATCAATATTCCATATTTTGACAAAAAGGCTAGCCTGAAGGTGGAAAATAACAAATTACGGAGTATTAGTTTAGTCCATATTTTGAAAATAACAAGAAGGCTAGCCTGAAGGTGGAAGATAACAAATTACGGAGTTTTAGTTTAGTCCATATTTTGACAAAAAGTTCCATCTTGAAAGCAAAATCTTAGTTTACATGCTCCATGAAGAATCTTGAACGTTCTTCGTAATGGCTGAGTCACAATTAATTAGCAGTGTGTGTGTCCAGATTGCAGCTCTCCTAATCCAAGCAAGCAAGCACTGAGATTTGCGAAGCGGATAATTCCCCAGTCCTCAAGCTTTAAAAGAATGACAAGAAAAGAACAGTAAACAAAGGGTAATCTGCCTGTCAGAGTAGTAATCAACAATGACGAGAGGAGTTTCACGGTAGCTGGTTTCATGGTAACAGGAAATGGTAGATTGGTAGTAATGTCAGATCATGGCATGGAGTCTTTAATTGTGCAGGTTCCTGCATTTCAAGATGATGTTTGAAGATGGAATTCACCACATCATTTTGTGAAGAATTTGTAGAGAGAACAGTAACCGGTAGAATGCAAGTTTGTACAAATTGATCGATGACTTGCTCTTCTCTTTGTAGTTACACCTGAGTTTACATTTCAAAATTTTGTCCACAGAGTTTGTGGTTATACTTTAGGTAGCTTTCAGCCGACCTCTACATGATTGTAGCTTCATTTGGGTTACAATTTCTAATCTTTACGCGCATGTTACTCTTCCCAAACCAGCCACTCATAATATCACAGCACTGTCTCCGCGGTGCCTGCTCACAGAATCCGAGTGATGCTAGTTAGTATTCAAACCAAACAAGTTTCCTTGATGACAAGTTTCATTCTTCATTGTCAAAATTAACATAGAGCATATTACTGATAACTGATAGCACATTGTAAAGCATATGAATGAAAGAAGCGTATAGAATGCATTGAGAAAGAGTTGGATGTCACTTCCGAGGTACTGCCATACCCTTATATCATGCAACAAAATCTGACCTACTGGCTAAACTAATGCAGATGCACACCTTCTCATTCCATGGCCTTCACCCCCTTCTCTACTCAACATACTTTCCCTTTCTTCACCATTGGAACAACAGTTAGCTTGTTATAAGCACATTAGATTGCATTCCACAAAGAAGATAAGACTACACAAACGCTTAATATGTATCCTCCAGCTGGCAGGGTCTAGAGATGTCCAAATGCGACTGCCTGGCGTCATTCTTAGTCTGCTCAGAGGCAGGCACTGGAATGATAAGGAGAATAGAAAAGAAATCTCTGCATAGAAGGAAGAAAACAAACCTTCATCCATTTTTCAGGGCCTGTCTTGTATGCAGTCACTGTAATTCTGTCTACTGACATTGCGGACTCGTAGGCTGAAAGGATACATTTTCCTTCAGTCTCATCAGCAGTAGACCTTTTGTAAATACTCAAGGTCTTATTTTCACCAATGTCCAAAACTTGGTCCAGGAAATAAATGATAGGCTTTTCACATAAGCCACTAATCTGGGGACGGGTTTCGAACACAAAAGGGCCATTGCTGTTACTGCGCCAAGTAAGAAATGTCTGCAGGGGTACTCTGAGCTCCCTGGTTGAAATAAGGTAAGGATATAACTGTGCTGCGTAGCCCCAAGAAATAGATACAGACCAGTTATGCCTGTGATCATAGCAGAAACTCTGTTGGACAGTGAGGCCAGGGTCAAGTTTGTATGCCTGTATCAGCTTTTTTAGAGATTCCACCTGTGTCTGGCCTGGAAACAGTGGCTTTATATAGTCAAGATGGTGCAGCGACACCAAGGGAGCCACCGGATGTGCCGCCAGGAGGCCGTAAGGGTCTCCTTTAATGTCAAGCTGAGTAAAGACAACATAAAGATCTTCATCAGAAATATAGAGTAACTAAATCACTACAAATATGGCAAAATAAACTGGTAAGCTTCAATTTCATGTGAGGGATTGGGTCATGACTCATAAGACTTCTGACCATTCACATACTTTCATCAAAATCTTAAGACAACAGATATTAACAATATATATGGTGCTTAACGTGATTAATGTATGTATGACATACATTCAGAAACTATATGAATCATGTGAAGAAGCGCAATTACAGGAATCAAAGACTAGTTAATTCAGTCCGTCAACAGACTGACATTTTCATTTATTCATTCAAGCTTTGACGCCTATGGAGATATGACTGCAATGTTAGTGCATATGCATGTTCCGTTAAGCATGATTTTTGCACCACATTTTGATTTTATTACCTTATGACTGCTCAGAAGGCTGTATCTTATCTTTGGACTTCTTTATTTGATCTAAAAGAACTGAATTCAAAATTATATTCAAGGTTATATACTAGCAATTAACCACTGACATGGACCTTAAACAAAATACTTTTTTTTTTTTTTGTCAGTCACAACAAAAAACTTCGTGATCTAGTTCTACAGCAATTTGCAGATCCAGTGAGCTTGCAAGTCATGTTCCTTGAGTTGACTTAGTAATTTTTTCCCCATCATCTTATTAAAACTTTCATGATAGGTCATAGACTCAATTGAAGGTGCAGACTAACACAAGAAAAATTAATAAGATAAAAAAATATATCTTGCATTGAAAATTTAACATGGAAGTTGTGGCATGTTGTAAGTTTACTAATATTCCTTATCATGCTCATTGTTGATGTGTCTAATGATAGTGGAGACATGGAATGATGGAATGCACGTATTATGAATAAAGGTACTACCAACCATTGCTCTACAAATCTGAACACAAATAGCTTTCGTGTCAATGGATTATGAATTAATCAATTACTTCCACAGTTTAACTCAAATTCGAAAAACAAATGCAAACTAGATGAAGATGACAAAGAATCTACCAGTTATCAACTTATCATCAAGTAAGTCAACAACATTTACCTGATGGAAGCCAGCTTCTCTGGTGAGAGGAATGCCGAATTCACCAACACAAGCGGCCACCTTCTGATCAGAACCATAGAAGTTTCGATACCTATCAATACAACCATCTAATACTCGGACTAGTTCACAAGCCAAGGGATAGCTCACGGCGAATCCACCCCCACCAAATGCCATGCTATATCCATGCATTACATCCTGCTCTACACTCTCACTAATTCCACCTACGTAGTACATTTCACGGTGATCATACCTTGACAACACCGATACCAAGTTTTCGACGAAAAACACTGTATCATCATCTCCCATTACAAACCACCTCACATCTTTTACACCCAACTCAAAGCTCTCCTTAAGTATCCTGGCTATCCGGTCCGACGCAGGCCAGGGTGCGTCGGCCCGGACTATCGTGGCTGAGACTTGATAAGGTGGGAATGAATTGGCGGGCAATGTCGTGGAGTTCCCGTGTGCTGGGTCTTCGTCGAGCCAAACGAACCCTCGTGTGGATTTTGTATCCCACCAGAGCTTGGCGTAGTGGCTCCTTTCCTTCCATGTCTTGGCAGACCCGCTGAGCCCGAACAGTATGTGTTTGGGCCGGGTCGGGCCTGTGTCGGAGTCATTGAAGTGGCAGGATGGGACAGCTACAGAAGGTGAGAGCGAGGAGAGAGTTGCGAGGCGATTGGCGGCAGTTGAGGTGGCGGAGGGATACAAAAAGAAAGTAGCAAAGGCCGCAAAGAGGACGAGGGAGGTGGCGAGGAAGAGGCAGGGGATCAAAGCTGTTTTGGAAAGCCGTAGCAAGAAGAAATGGCAGCATGGACGGTCCTGTAATGGATAGTAATAGTACAATGTAAGTTCGTAGTGTTAGGCTTTGATGAATCTAATTGCGAAAAACTTATCAATTCATGACTATTTGCATATTTTTATCGCACAACATAATTAGGCACTTAGCATGATAAATACACAGATTATATAGTAAATAAGAAACAAGAAAAGCCAAAAGAATTTTTATGGTAGTTGAAAACTTGAAGTACGTTACATACCCTGAAAGTAGTTGATAAATGTTTGAACCTTGACATTTGTGTACAAACGGATTGTAGTCTGAAACGCTCTAGCTCATTTTGTTGTCTACTCTTTGAAATAAAAGTGTGATATGGTCATATGGTTCATTATTATGGCCATCAAGCTCGGAGGTTGTATATTAATGGTGGTAAAATATGAGGAAACAGAGAGATCAGAGAGAATGTTACAGTAACATACGAACATGTAGAGCAAAGTCAACTAAATATTTGAATTGGCGGTTCGGATCATCACTTGGGAGTTTCTAAATTGACAGAGTGCGAGTGATATGCATGCATGATCTCTATATTAATGATATATCTGCACAACTACAAACAGCTAGACAATTGTGTATAAGGGTATTAGAGATATGAGTAATTATTTGGGTCTGAATATAAGTTGTAATCATACTAATGAATTTTTAAGATAAAAATAAAAAGCATACAAATATGGCATTAAAAAGTTGAAAATAATGAGCTATCTTTTCAAGCTTGCATCAAATTGAAAACTCTTATTTTTATCTTAAAAGCTCGCCATCTTATTTATGTCTGTCTAGCCATGACATGGCTGTCCGACTAAATTGTATTCCGTATATGTCATTTCAAAGGTTTATGTATTTGGAATATAAAATTGTGATTGATTATTAGCTATATGTTATCCTAGCAGTATTTAAGGAAGGAGAACATTTGATGAATAATTTTTGACATAAACAAACAATTATGTTTGATTATGAAATATTTGTTTCTATATATTAGTAGTATTTCAGAGAGGAGAATATATTATGGAATCTCACCAAGATAATTAATAGGATATTTAATCCGTATGTAACAGGTATGCCAAAACATTTTCATGCATCGAGTATGGAAGAAGGATATTCTGAATAAACACATGAAATAATGGAGGAAGAAAGGTAAAAATTCTATTAAGTGATACGTAAATTTATGTACTTTCTCCGTCCTCTAAAGATTGTCAACTTTTCAAAATGTAAAAAATTAAGGAGTATAATTTATTTTTATCTTTTTTTCTCAAATATTAGATTGTTTTCCAAAAAAACATGATTAGTAACACCAAAAT
>CAAKMY010047159.1:0-14244 GCA_901111285.1 Corrigiola litoralis | reverse complement strand
CTTGTCCACCCCACCCCTACCTCCACTCAACCTCACCCTTACCTCCAATCCCACCCCAAACCCCCACGACCTGACCCAACCCCACAACCCACCCCAGGCCGCAACAACCCCAGTGTTAAATTGGGGCTGAAGGTGGGTTTTGCGGGGTTGGGTTAGGGGCTGGGGTAGGTGGGGGTGAGGGCGGCGGTGGAGGGTTGGGATGAAGGTGGGTGGGTGAGGAAACGGGAGAAAAGGGGAGGAAACGTAAAAAGGAAAAATAGGAAAAAAGAAGAAAATAGGTTTAGTTTTTTTTTTTAATTATTCAATTAGTTAATAAATAACCTTATATACCACTAATCTAACGGAGTCATAAAAAAAAACGTCCGTCCTCATTAAGGGTATTGTAGGTTGAAAAATCAACCTTAGAGACATTCTGCCCTTTTCGAAAAAATAGAGCGGTATTCTAACTTTTTGGCCTAACCCCAATTATATTTTAGAGAATATCCCAAAAAGAAATGTACACCATATTAAAAAAAAAAAAAAAAAAACACTTCGTGAGTTCTAACACCACAAGTCAACTTGAGGTGAAGCCCATCATCCATTTAGCAGGGTCAATTTATAATTTATTTTTAGAATTAAACTTTGATCATCCACCTTTCTCCCTTATTTCCAAACACACATTTTTTATTTTTTATTTTTTTCTACAAATTTTAAAGACATTGATCATCAGACAAAGGTTATATTATATATGGTTGAATTGTAGCCCCATTGCCATTTAATTTTTGTATAATATAGGTAATATTTGATCACCCACATTTTATTTATTCATGAAGTTTTGATCTTTGGATGTAAATATGCTAAATTTTGTTTATTTTTATCTGGGTCAGGAAGAATTATGGATGTATGATGCAAAGATTTGATCTTTTTCAAGGAATGAGCTAAATTTTGCATTTGGTAAGGATGGTATTCATTACAATTTGGCGTTTTATTATGTCTGATCAATTGTGTTGTTTTTGAACTTGTTACATTTATATTCATATTTCAGAAATGTGGTTTCTTGCTCTGTTTATATTGGAATGTATCCTTGAATTTATTTGAGTTGATCAGCTTAGATGTTCAGCAATGGAATTATTTATGATTATTGGGGAAATGTAATGTATTGGAATATGGTTAATAATGAGGATGGTTTTGAACAGTTTGTGCAAAGATCAAACCTGTAATCTCTGTACATTGATGCTCCCCCTAGGAATTACGCTTTCTTCGTCGATATTTTGTTTGTTGATTGTTTTCGGTTTTATGTTTTCGCCCCTTTATAAATACTAGAAACCAAGTTATGTGAAACAAGATTCACAAGCTCTAGGATGAGTGCAGGTCACGTCTGTAACGTAGCCGCTATACACTCATTTAGCTGTATTACTGTATAGGCTGGTAAAGGGGTGATTTCTCCTTGCTAAAGGAAGGTAAAATAGTACTAGAGGGAAATAAAGGAGGGGTAATTTGGGTGGAAATTTCGAGGCTCTTTACCAATGTACATTATTTGAGACTTCGGTTTCATGATGAGGCGATCTCATGTGGATTGGTCCGGGAAGATCTGTGGTATAGTATATAAAGTTCTAAGACTAAACAGTTTGTTGGCTACCATATGAGTAACTAGGCAAGGCTGCGTACATGTGACCCCTCTTTACCCCACTTGGGGAAGAGCGTTTCTAGAATCATTTTGGTAACGTAATGATATGGCTCTTAATTTTTATTTTTCCCCAATAAAAGGCGTGCAATTCGTACGTGGGATATAATGTACGTAGCACCTCAACCACTACCCAAGACCTCATTGTCAATGTGCTTGTTAACGCAGTCATTCCAAGTTCAAAAGAGTGCGTTTTTAGTCATAAAGAGTCTGCCTAGCTAAGATGAAATCTCATCAAATGTACAAGTGAGACTAAAAAGTTACCCATGGCAGAATGATTCGGTTCATGTCAGTAACCTACTATCTTAATTAGGAATAAAAACATGAGAAATCTTGGAATACGGGTAATCTAAAGAGCATTTACCAGTAAAACTGAGCTTTTGATCATTACTTGTGCAATATGGTTTATATTCTTAATTTCATGTGTTAGTCCCAACTTAGCCACACTTCTGACTCTCTGTTAGAAGCTACGTACTTACCTTATCATCCGATGAGTATCTTGTATTATTAAGCTTGATGTTACATCTCCTATTGCCATTATTTACTCATAAGTCATAATCCTGGTTAGCGTGTACTATACTTTGAGAGACTTGCAAAATTTGAAGTATGGGCTTAAATCATTAATTATTAGCATCTAAAAAGTAATAATTCGATGGCTCATTTATACTTCCATCATATACTTAATTTGTGTTTCTTTCATTTTGAGTGGGTTTCCTGCATCACTTAGACACTCCATTTAGATGCAAAGTGAAAAGATAATAAGATCGACGTGATTGTCATTTCCAATTCTTTGGACAATTTTGAGTTTGTTTCAACTCCTGGCAAATCCTAGTAATACTTTATGACTGTTATATTATTTAATATTAGTGGCTTCGGTCTTCTGTGATATATTTGTTTGTTCACACTATTTACCCCTTGTCTCTATAGCAGGACCATTGCTGAAGTTTGAAAGGCTGATCAGTACTTCATGCTTACAACTGATAAGGATATGAAAATTTGTTGGTAAAAATCACGGTTGTTTACTATTCTGCTAGTTCTTGCTGCCAATTTTGGGTTATCTTATCATGGATACAGATACATCTTTCACAGAGGTGGATCTCAAACAAGAAAGAATTGTAAATGTAAAGGAGGAAGGTGCGAAGTACCACTGTGACCTATCTGATAAGGAAATGGTTCACAAGATAGCACTATTATTACTTGAAGGTTTATCTACAGCAGCTGTTGACAACACGACAGGGGATATCTTCAGAGGTCCTGGCACGGTGGTTTCAGATATTAGGAAAGAAATGTTGGAGTATCTTACGGAGAGAAGCCAGTCTTTCATTGCAGAAACTCTTATCTTAGAAGGTAGTTTTCAGGAGGACATGGCCGACCAGCCGTCTGACATAATTTCTGATATCATTGAGGATTTCACGGGACTGAAGAGAAATTTACTCAGTCGGGTTTCGGGATGGCTGCTTAGTGAGAGTAGAGAGGACAAAATCGATGATTTTGTACAAGAAATGGAACGTAACAGCTTTTGGTTGTTGGACAGGAGGGAAGCTTTCGCGCAAACCCTTCTAAAGAATGTAGACTTTAAGGATTCATTTCATTGTAACATGAAGTTTAAATCTGAAGCAGAACTTGAACAACATCGTCTTCAATGTGGTTTTAGAACTTTGTTGTGTGAAAATGAGGGGTGCAATGCAACCTTCAGTGCCGCTCATAGGCAAAAGCACGATTCCATCTGCCCATTCAAAATACTTCCTTGTGAGCAGAAGTGCCCAGAGATCCTCATAAGACAGGAGATGGACCGACATTGCATTACAGTCTGCCCAATGAAGCTTGTAAACTGCCCTTTCTACTCAATCGGCTGTAAAGCTAGTGTTCCTAGTTGCAATATCACCCATCACTTCTCGGATGATGTCCGTGCTCATGTGCTATATGCCCTTCAGTATCTTCACAAGGAAGCACCGGCTGAGGATTTGGGACCACGAGCTGAACAAATAGAACAGGTCAGCTAAAACTTTTGTTTGTATGTATGCCTCCTCCATGTGATGTGCCTGACAACTTGCCCTTGTCGTGTTTTGAATTGTAAAATATCTATCTTCTATTTTGTTCTCCTGATCACGCCGATTTCCTGCTGTTATGGATTCACATCCACAAACAGCATGCTTTATGTTTTTTTTTTTTTCTTTTGTATTTACTCAAGGGGCCAAGGTATGCTCCATCTGTCCAAATTTTGGAATTCACAAAATCTTGTGCCTTTTGGGGTCAGGAATCAGGATTTCTATGACTACATTATCTGCGAAATAAATTCTACTTTCTATAAGCTTGAGTAGTGTCTTGCGGAACGTTGTAGCTCTTAGGTCAGATTTTTGTTACTTACTGCTTCATTTCTCTAGCTTAGATGAATTCAGTGAAGCCCTGTTTAGAATTAGTGTTCACATGCTAACAAAGCTTGACCTGGGTAATTGGTGTTTTCCTTAGTTCATTTGCTCCTAAAAATCATTGTCCATAAGGTGGCATAGTAAAGCACTTATGAGATGGCAGTATGGCACTTTGTGAACTAGTTTGCCTAATTATCGGAGAGCAAGCTTTGGACATGAAAATAGTAATGCCTGTAAGATTTTATGTGTAAGTTTGCACTATATTCTACCTCTAGTTCTTCTCGTGGGCTGTAAGTATTCTTTGGCATTTGAAAAAATGGATACCTCCATTAAGCTCTTCTAGTGTACAAGGCTGTAACTATTCTTTACCATAATGCCATTTGAAAACTGGATTCAGGTGAAACATTGTTATTAGTAATATTCACTTTATCTTTGGCGTGGTCAAGTCTTTTTTTCTTCTTTTGGGTTTTTGGGATGGGAGTGGTTGCAGTGGGAGAAGCGGCAAGCTAGAATTTTCAGAGTTATTGGTAGCAGTTTTTGACATTTACAGCCCCAAGTTAGTAAATAGCTATGTCAAAGCAGTTTGCTTTTTAGCTATAAAAACTTCTTCTATAAAATAGTTAAGGTTGCATCACAATTTCGGACATGCCGTAGGGCGTAGGTCATCACGGGGTTATGAGATGTATCTATAAAAGAAACATTATCATCTCTGTAACCTTACACCATTCCTTTTGGTGTCCCTTCTTGATAATTTTTTTCTTATTGTTTTTTGTATTTGACGTTCATACCACTTGTTCAAAGAGGTGAAAAAAATTCGCTTTATCTGTTTTTGGGGTTGTGGATAAGGGCAGGGGGACCAGCTAAGAGACTTAAGTGGTTCAAAAAAATAAAAATAATTGAGATCTTTTTATTTAGGATATGGCTAAATATATGTAACACAATGATCTTCATTGTTTCTTTCAGGACTCTTCTGCTCGACTGGTAGGAATGCAAGGTGTAAGATCTTTCACAAATGCAGTAAAGGATCTTGACTCGAAACTGGGGCCATTAAAAGTTAAGATGAAGCATGTAGATGAAGTAGAAGATACAAAGAAATCAACTTCCGAAGAGCCTTCAGCGGATGACATGAGAAAATCTGATTCTCAAAAGCCTTCTGAAGTTGATACGAGGAGATCGGATCCTAAAGAGCCCCCAGCAGAACACACGAAGAATTCAGAAGAGCCTTCAGCTACCGGCATGAAGAAATCAGGTTTTGGCGAAACTCTTTCTGAAGACACAGAGAGATCGAAAGAGCTCGTGGCAGAAGACAAAGTAGAAGAAACGAAGAAATCAGCTTATGAAGACCCATTAGGAGAAGACATGAAAGTATCTGATTCTCAAAAGCCTCTTGAAGCAGAGACAAGGAGATCAGACCCTGAAGAGCCTCCAGCAGAAGCCACAAAGAATTCGGATTCTAAAGAGCCTCAAGTTAGTAATTAACTTTCCCAAAACAATTTACTTTTAGCTATAAAAACTTTTCTTTCATGAAATTGTTAAGGTTGCATCACACTTGGGGACCCGCCGTACGACATCATGGGATTATGAGATGTATTTATAAGGAGTGAAACGTTAGCATCTCACTGAACTTACACCATTCTTTTTGGTGTCCCTTGTTGATTTTTTTTTTCCTTATCTTATGTTTTTTTCTTAATTGATGTTTATACTACTTGTTCAGAGGTAAAAAAAATTGCTTTATCTGTGTTTGGGGTTGTGGATAAGGGCAGGGGGTGAGGCGCGTACCTCATCACTAGCTAAGAGACTTAAGTGGTTCAAAATCACTTTTTGCAATTAAGATCTTTCCATTTAGGATTTGGCTAAAAGTATGTAACATAATAATCTTCATTGTTTCTTTAAGGATCTTGACTCGAAATCAGGGCCATTCAAAGGTGAAATGGAGCATGTAGATAAAGTAGAAGATACAAAGATATTAGCTTCCAATGAGCCTTCAGCGGAAGACATAGAATCTGATTCTCAAAAGCCTCTTGTCGTAGATACGAGGAAATCAGATCCTAAAGAGCCCCAACCAGAAGACACGAAAAGTTCAGATTGTAAAGAGCCTTCAACTACGGGCATGAGGAAATCTGTTTCTGGAGAAACTCTCCTAGAAGATATGGACAGATCCAAAGAGTTCCTTGCAGAAGACAAAGTAGAAGCTACAAATGATTCAGCTTCTGAAGACCCATTAGCAGAGGACATGATAAAATCTGATTCTCCAAAGCCTTTTGTAGTAGATACGAGGAAATCAGGTTTTGGAGAAACTCTTCTAGAAGACACGGTGATATCCAAAGACCGCGTCGCAGAAGACACATATACATTGGATTCTGATGCGGCTGCAGCCGCAGCTGACCACACAATGACATCAAATTATGAAGAGGCATCAGTAGATGACACAAGAAAGAAATTCGATGATGAGGAACCCCTCTTCACAGACGCAAAGGAATCTGAAGAGGCTTTTCTAGCAGGAACACATAAATCAGATTCTGGACAATTTCAAGCAGAAGCTACAATATTATTAGATTCCGAAGAGCCTCCTGTAAAAGAAGCAAAGGAATCAGAATCTGGAGAGGCCCAAGAAGAAGACTTAGAAAAATCTGTTTCTCAACAGCCTTCTGCAGAAAACACAAAGAATTTAGATTTTAAAGAGCCTTCACCTACTGGCATGAAGAAATCAAATTTTGGAGAAACTCTCCGAGAAGACACAGAGAGACCCATAGAGCTCCTGGCAGAAGACACCAAGACATCAGATTTTGATGCGGCTTCAATAGACAACACAAGGAATTCGAATTTCGAAGAGGCTCGAGAAGATGACATGAAGGAATTAGATATGGAAGAACCCCCCAAGAAAAGCACACAGGAATCTGAAGAGGCCTTTCAAGAAGCAACTCATAAATCAGATTCTGGACAGTTCGAAGCAGAAGCCACGATACTATTAGATTCGGAAGAACCTCCTTTACCAGAAGAAGAAGAAGTATCTGAACAGCCTCCTGTAGAAGAAGCAGAGGAATTGGAATCTGGAGAAACCCAAGCAGAACACTTCGATTCTCAACAGCCTTCTAGAGCGGATATGGGGGAATCTGAAAAGCTTCCATCAGAAGACACAAAGAATTCAGATTTTAGAGAACCTTCACCAACAGGCATGAAGACATCAAATTTTGGAGAAACACTCCGAGAAGACACAGAGAGATCCATAGAGCTCATGGCAGAAGACACCAAGACATCAGATTTTGATGCGCCTTCAATAGACAACACAAGGAATTCAAATTTCGAAGAGGCTCGAGAACCCCCCATGAAAGGCACAGAGGAATCTGAAGAGGCCTTTCTAGAAGCAACTCATAAATCAGATTCTGGACAGTTCGAAGCAGAAGCCATAATACTATTAGATTCGGAAGAACCTCCAATGGCAGAAGAAGAAGAAGCATCTGAAGAGCCTCGTGTAAAAGAAGCAAAGGATGAATCTGGAGAGACCCAAGCAGAACACTTCGAAACTGATTCTCAACAGCCTTCTCCAGTGGATTTGGGGAAATCAGATCTTGAAAACCTTCCATCAGAATACACAAAGAATTCAGATTTTAGAGAACCTTCACCTACAGGCATGAAGACATCAAATTTTGGAAAAAGTCTCCAAAAAGACACAGAGAGATCTATAGAGCTCCTGGCAGAAGACACCAAGGCATTAGATTTTGATGCGGCTTCAACAGACAACACAAGTACTTCAAATTTCGAAGAGGCTCCAGAAGATGACATGAAGGGATTAGATATGGAAGAACCCCCCAGAAAAGGCGAGGAATCTGAAGAGGCCTTTCTAGAAGCAACTCATAAATCAGATTCTGGACAGTTTGAAGCAGAAGCCACAATACTATTAGATTCTGAAGAACCTCCAATAACAGAAGCAAAGTTATTTGAAGAGCCTCCGGTAAAAGAAGCAAAGGATTCAGATTTGGGAGAGGCCCAAGCAGAAGACTTGGAAAAATCCGATTCTCACAAGCCTTCTTCAATGGATATGGGGAAATCAAATCCTGAAAAGCTTCCATTAGAAGACACACCGAATTCAGACTTTAAAGAAATTTCACCTACAGGCATGAACACATCAAATTTTGGAGAAGCTCTCCGAGAAGAAACAGAAAGATCCATAGAGCTCCTGGCAGAAGACACCAACACGCTAGATTTTGATGCGGCTTCAACAGACAACACAAGGAATTCAAATTTCAAAGAAGCTCTAGAAGATGACATGAAGGAATTAGATATGGTAGAACACCCCATGAAAGGCACGGAGGAATCTGAAGAGGCCTTTTTAGAATCAACACATAAATCAGATTCTGGACAGTTTGAAGCAGAAGCTAGAATAAAATTAGATTCAGAAGAACCTCCAATAGCACAAAATAAGTTATCTGACGAGCCTCCTGTAAAAGAGGCAAAGAAATCAGATTCTGGAGAGGCCTTAGCAAAAGACATGGAAAAATCTGATTCTCCTAAAGAGCCTCCATTAGAAGACACCAAGACATTAGATTTTGATGCGGTTTCAACAGACCACGGAAGGAAATCAAATTTCCCTGAAGATGGCAGAAATAAATTAGATACTGAAGAATCCCTCATTAAAAGCACAGAGGAATCGGAAGAGGCTTTTCTAGAAGCCACGCATAAATCAGATTCTAGACAGTCTGAAGCAGCAGCGACAATAGAATTAGAATTAGACTCTGAAGAACCTCCAACCCTTGAAGCAAAGAAATTTGAAGAGCCGCTTGTAAATGAGTCAAAGAAATTAGATATTAAAGAGGCCCAAACAGAAGACATGAGAAAATCAGGTTTCGAAGAGGCTCCAGAAGTTGGCAAAAAGAAATTAGATGCGGAAGAACCCCTCATCAAAGGTACAAAGGAATCTGAAACGGCTTTTCTAGAAGCCACACATAATTCTGATTCGGGAAAGTTTCAAACAGATGTCAAAATGAAATTAGATTCTGAAGAACCTCCGATAGAAGAAGCAAAATTATCTGAGGAGCCTCCGGTAAATGAGGCAAAGAAATCAGATTCCGGAGAGGCTCAAGCAGAAGACATGAGAAAATCTGATTCTGAAATGCCTCCTGTAGTAGATACGAGGAAATCAGATTCTAATGAGCTTGCATTAGAAGACACAGAGAATTCAGATTCTAAAGACCCTTTAGTTACAAGTGTGAAGAAATTAGATAACACAGATAAATCCAAAGAGAATCTGGCAGAAGACACCAAGACATTAGATTCTGATGCGGCGTCAGAAAACCACATAAGGAAAGCAGATTTCGAAGAGGCTCCAGAAGATGGCATAAAGAAATCAGATACTGAAGAAACTATCATCAAAGGCACAAAGGAACCTGAAGAGGCTTTTCTAGAAGCCACACATCAATCGAATTCTGGACAGTTTGAAACAGAAGCCAAAATGTTATTAGATGAAGAACCTCCAACAGAAGAAGCAAAGAAATCTGAAGAGCCTACTGTAGAAGAGGCAAGGAAATCAGATTCTGGAGAGGCCCAAGAAGAAGACACAAAGAAACCAGATTCTGGTGAGCCTCCGGCAGAGGAACTTGGAAGTTGATTGGGCACTTCCCTTCGCTTAGATTTGATACATCACCGCTCCATTTCGACTGCATTGTGACTTGGGCGCTCCTGCATTACTGGGTATTGTATAAAATTTTGCATCTGGTTCAAATTACATTGTTGATAGGACCACCTCTTACTTTTTTTTATTCACCCTTTTTGTTATTTTGGGTGGCTTCACATTTCATAGTTTACCTCTACTGAGGGTCTAACAGTGACCTAAATATACAGATGGCACATTTATATTACAGAAACATTATTTGTTGAATGAAAGATATACTTAGTTTCGTACAAAATCCTTTGTTCTTAAGTCGAATGATGTTTGTTTTGCTTTTTCTTCCAAAAACGAAGCTGAAGTCATTGTGCTATCTTTTGTGATGACTACACCATTTGACAGTGTGTGGTGCATAGCTTCTATTTAGTTCAAGGTATGTTTACTTTTCTTGATTTACTATGTACACACAAGATTTGATGTTTCCAGGGTCAGTTTTGGGCCAATTCAGGCATCTCATGGAGTAACCTTTTGTCAAGAGCGTTGGCGTGTCTTTGATAGAGGTAGGTGGTTACATTGTGTGTCTCTGATCCCATCTGTTTGTCGACTTGAGAATGAGGTATAGGTTCTCACTGAAATGGTGGAGATGGACACAACCACAGGTGCAAGTGAAAAGTGAAAAGTGAAAACAATGAAATGTCTGCTGGGCACTCTTAATTCTTATGTGCTGCCAATACTGATATTAACCTTTAGTTGCAAAAGGTGTCTCACGAATTTACGTACCTGTGAAATGATACACCCATTATAAATGTACTTTGTTTCATGAATTGGACAAAGGGATCCAATTTTATCCCCTAACTGTTCTACAAAAGAAAATAAGGATGCCGAAAAAGGCTTAGATAATGAGGTGAAGTTAGAGCATTAGATAGCTTAGATGTAGAAGGTGTGGTGAAGGTAGAACTTTGATGAACCTGTAGTAGGGTGTAAATGGAATTTGCTGAAGCTTGAATGTTTCAGAAATTATCCTGTCAAAATTTATTGGATGGAGAAATCAATAAAATTTACGGAAAATTAAAGCACTTAATGAAGTTCATGACTTTGTAGACTATAACAAATTATTTTGTGGATAACCGCCTACGACTTTATTATTCTTGTAAGAACACCTGATCAACTTGAACAAACTTCTTTATTTTGTAATAACACAATAGAACATCTCTATATTACGAAAATTAAGCTTTGAAGTAGGGTACTTGAAAAAACTCAATCCTAAACTAAAATTAAATTGGTTCATTTAGGTTGAATTGAAGAGGTTGTCTTTCCCATAGGAATAAAGTTATAAGTGGTTCCTTACAAAAAAATAAAATTAATTTATTAGGCAACAATCTACAAATTACCAATATCTTAAATGATTTTCGCAAATTTTCCTAAAATTTATTTCAACAGTGTAGTAAAGCTCGGTTGGACCAGGTTCGATCAGCCCTACATGGGAACAAGAGTACAACATTAAACATGGAAGTTGGAAGTCATTCCACTAGCACATTTCTTATGCAATTCCTATTTCTTTTGCTTAATTCATATGGCTATAAATTAAGAAGGATACCATTAGTTAGATGCACTAATATTGATTATTTATTTATAATCATAGCCTCTTCATTGATAGCTGATACATTAGTTGTAAATCACTGGAAATAAACACAACATACACAGGGGAACATACAACAGAAAATGAAACATACGCATAATCTATAGTCTAATTAATTACTACCACCAAAGGCCTTCTTGAGCTTCTTCACTTGCTTAGGATCTAGGAGCATGATTTTCTCAACAAGCTCTGAGGGTAAGTTGCCGGCAAACAAAGAGTCATCAACAATTTGAAGGCCGGGGTTCGGGCTGTTTAAGCTAACAAAGGCTAGAGCAGGAGTATCTCCAGCATTGACTTGGAAGTGTAGCAATGCTTCCGGAAAGATCATAACATCTCCTACCTCCAGTGTTTTATAGTACGCAGTGTTGTTCGTGTCGATAATGCCAGCAATTATTTTCCCTTTGACACAAAGGAAGACTTCCGATGTCCTATGTATGTGGATTGGAACAACTCCACCCACTCCAATATCTATCCGAGCTATAGAAATGCCTAGGCCATTCAAGCCAGGGTATACGTTAGCAAAAGCTAAATTTAGATGGTTTTTGTAGATGTTTGTGGTGGCTCCAGCAACGCGAAAGCCAGTATACACAAAGTCATCCACTGTGACTTTAGAAGGATCCTTGCAAGCATAACCTGCTGGCCCTCTAGGAAGGCTAAGATCTCCCACGCAGTAGTCCTCCACTATAGCATGGGAGAGGGAAGCAAGGAGGGATAAGGTGAAGAAGATTGCAACATTATTCATCCTGGAAGGATATATGGGAGTTGATATCATAAGGTTTGCTATATGTATGTTTTTTCTTGTAGTAGTTGTAGCTCAGTACCTCAGTCCTTAACTCCTTATATATATATAGAGGCAACAGGGAAGCTTATGAAGCAAATCTTCTGATAATCTGATTGCTACGTAAAATTTAATATTGTCAGGTGTTAGACTCGGTTCTGCTCTCTTCATGCAAGGAGTTGGTCAGTTTTTTTGCTAAAGCAACGGTCAACATTGTTTATTACTACTATATATAGTATATTATAAATATACTGAGCAGGTGAATATAAGTTCAGGGGAGATGAACGAGAGATTAGAGATTAAGAAATACCAGATAACTTAATTAGATCAATAATTATAGGATTTCATATTTCTTGATTCTTGCCAATCAACTTTCCACTCTAATGGGAACATAAGCTAAAGCTGATTATACGTAGCTAGACTCAGTTAAGATAGTCAACATATTCCACTTAAACAACATTCGGGTAAATTGTTCTAAATTAAAATAGGTGAGCTATTATTAATTATTGCTTAAAATCTTCACCCAAAACTTTACTACCTCACCTTATCCTGTTATGTACCAATGTCTTACCCGAAATTTTGCTTTCAATTTTCTCTTTCCCATGAAAAGTTCAACTTGTAACCAAGAATAACTCAACCAATTCTGAAAAGCAATAATTTATTAATATGACGGAGAACAGATCAGTAAATAATTGGCCACATATCAGTAAAATTATCGTCCATCTTATGAATTAAGTTTTCATATAATTTTGCACACACTATCTGCAGAGTTTGATTTTGTAATCAATAAATTTTGCCTATCACCTTTTGTACATACGAATTATAAATAATTAAAAAAAATAGACAAATGAAATATATACGGAGTATAAAAAAACAAATAAATTCAGCGCTTCCCAAATTTACAAATGGATAAGTACAGATGTTTAGTTAGGGACCAAAGAGCAGCAAAGAAGTTTAATTCACAATTGCTCTGTTCCAACGTTTTGTGCATACTCAGACTATTTCAACTGACACTATCTGAACAACTCCATTTCAACTAGGAATAAAGGCCATTCATTTACAAGCACAAAAGAAAACCTTGCTTGACATATACTCCGTATGTAAATTTGATAACAATGACAAAATCAAACCCCCTTGCAGCTAGTAGGCCACATTATCTTCAATGCATTGCACCTTCATTAATAATGCACTAATCTACTGACTCAAAATTCAACTATCAATCTATCATATCATATAACTAATATTAGTATGACAATTGGCTCTAGATTTGCTCATGAGGTCACGATTTCTCACGAACTGGAACGGATTCACCCCCCCCCCCTCCTCTTTCTTGTAAAATACATCAATCAGCAAATTGACAATACACCTAAACCGCTGAAATAGACTAGGGAAATCGAGTCTTTCACCATTTTGTTTTTCCTAAAGCCATTTTCAATCACTTGGCAGACTTCATTGCTGCTATTTGGATGCTTAATTGCTTACTGCCATAATCTACTTTTTCTAACCCTTACTACAACAAGAAAGGGTCTGCTCAATTCCTTCATGTCTTCTGCTTGATTAAGTTGATAGCTAGGATCAAAGGGCCGGACGGCAGCAGCAATGTGAGCGCGGCAATTTCTGAAGTCTTAAGTTACACAAAATAACAATATGGAGCTGAGTTCCCCAAAAAAACCTTCAATTCGCATACAATAATTGCACTTACACAGTACCCCTACTGCCTGTATGAACATCTCAGATCCGAAAGTACTCATTCAAAGCTTATTTGCGTGTTCTTCGACCCAGAGATAGAAATCAATCATATGAACTAATAGAAATCATTCATATATATATAATTATTCTTTCTGTACGCATGTAACGAGATTGTATCATGTCATGCACAAGATAACTATGATCTCAATTCTTATCAGCACAAGATTGCAAACATAAATTGGATCGCTTAAGTGTGGAAGTGTGAAACTTATCATACATTTAGCAAATATGAGTTGCGCAATTTTTCATCTTAAATTTTTGGGAAATTCTCCTGTGTACCCCTGTACTATACATGAAAATCCAAAATACCCCTGTGTTTTTTCGACTAATCCAAAATACCCCTGAGGTCGATTTTTCGACCCAAAATACCATTAATGACGACGGAAAGCTAACGGCGTTACATTATTTGAAAATAATGTGTTTTAATAGGATGATTAACAAAGA
>CAAKMY010047156.1:0-17155 GCA_901111285.1 Corrigiola litoralis | reverse complement strand
AAAGGCACCGCACTGCCTCCCCCCTTAGTGAGCCTGGCGCCGCCACTGGTGGCGCCAAACAGGGATGGCGCCGCCACTGGTGGCGCCATACTTGGTCAGGCCTTCGTGCTCTTGCTTGGCACACCCCCCCTTTGTACTTCTGCCAATACGCAATAGGACATAGCCACTGAAAAGTTGAGAACCGAGAAATCCAAGGACTGGTCAAGGGCCCCCTAGCCCTTCCAGCACCTGCCCCTAAGTGGTGGTTCTCGAGCATGACCCTCCTACACATTCTACTACATTACGTGGGGGTCCCGTTGCGCTCACAGAACGGTATGTCGATCATAGGCATCTTACTGAATATAATACCAACGTCTACCGTACTATGAGAGGCTTCACTACGACTCCTTAGACGATGTGAGAGGTAAGGTATATGGTAAGTTATTGTACTCGATGATGAGATACACACTACAAAATGAGACGCTATTCAATACTGTGTTTATTCCACTATAATAGTGGTAAATAATCGAGTTGTTATTGTACCAAAAACAAACATATTCGAGTTGTTATGTTAATTAATAGTGTTATCTAAGAGCTCTTCTTGTTTCTAAAACTCTTTTGTCAAAGTTTAAAGGGATTGTCTCTTGTGTATCCATGATATATACGTGAAAATCCAAAATATTCCTCTGTTATTTTGACTAATCCAAAATAGCCCTAAGGTCGATTTTTCGACTCAAAATACCCTTAATGAGGATGGATGTTAGTTTTAATTTATGTTAGATTAGTTGTCTATAATGTTTATTGTTAACTAATTACCTATTTTTCTTCTTTTTAATTTCTTTCCTCCCCTAACCTTTCCTCCTCCCCCACCCCTTGTCCCACTTTCACCCCAGCCCCACTAGTGACCCACCCACACCCACCCCTGACCCAGCACACCCCACAACTAAACCCCAGCTCCACCTCCCCTACTACCTAGCCGCAACCCACCCACGACCCAGCCCATCCCGCAACCCGCCCCCTTTTCTTCCTCCCCCACCTTGTTTCCTACCTTCCTGCGACCCACCCATAAACCACCCTCCCACATCATGCTCTCCAGCTATGAAGGTTGTGGCAAAGACAGGAGGATGATACGGCGGGGAGGAGGGAGTCATCGAGGTTGGGCCTGAAAGAGAGGTCGATGTGCGTGAGGCCTACGTAGCGATAGAGGATGCAAGGGAGGAGGTCTGCTCTGAGGAGCTTGGCCGATCACTGGTGTTTTGGTTCTGTGGAATGAAATGATTGCAGACAAGAGAGAATAATTTGAAGGCGAGGTGGCTTAAATAGTGGAGTAGGTGAGGGTAGGCAGCGGATCAACTGAATTGTAGGGGGGTTGGTGGATCGCAGGGGAGGGGGGTAGGGTGAGGGAGGGGGAGAAGGTAAGGGGAGAGGGAAAGGATAAAGATAAAGGCGTATAGGACTATAGGATAATCTCTTAATTACCCTACTAAAACACATAATGTTCGTATAACCTACCGGTGTTAGTATTCTGACCTCATTAAGGGTATTTTGAGTCGAAAAATCGACATCAAAGATATTTTGGATCAGTCGAAATAACAGAGGGATATTTTGAATTTTCACGTATACCTCATCGGTACACTAGATTATCAAGTTTATAAACTACATGAAGCATTTGAGACAATTCATGTTGATGACAGTTATAAACGTTGAAGGTAAACTTGGTAGTGTCTGCACGAACCAAACGTGTACAAATGTGTGTAAATTTTATGCACTTTATATATAATATTTTTCAATGTAGCTACTTTATATGTATGTTATCAAAATAATATATCAACACGTGAATTAAATGCCTTAATATAAATATGTTACAACATCTAGAACATTTTCCCAGTAAAGTATGCAGCATGTTTTTATTCTTAAATGCTTTTTAATTAATACTCCGTATATGCGTTTGTTCTTATTTTCAGCACATCAAATATTTCAATACTAAGAGCAACAACTGCTTTGGACAGAGGTCACAGAGCAAAGGAACAACGAAGTTGTCAGTAACCAGTTCACCACGCCATCTTACGCATCTTATCACCCTTATCATGGTCTCTTTTCATGCCTTTGGCAAAATGCTTTGATTCTTTCAAGCCCTTCTTCAAGAGCTGATGGCTCCAGTGCAAATGTTAGTCGCAGCCAATTTTTCAAGCCCACCGCCATACCTATCCCAACATAAGGGAAGGTTGTTAACTTGTTAAGTGATACTATTAATTAACACTACCTCTATGTACAGAATTTGCTGAGCACTGAGCTGAATATAGTATAAACTAATGAAGTATGCATCTTCCTCCATTTGTATCTTCTACATACTTCCTTTTCCCAAATGTTTATTGCTCCCTTTACTTCTACCATTCTTAATATTATCTTTTTGACATGATTAAAGATCTTTTGATATATATATATTTGAGATATTGGAAAAAAGGAGCGTTCCGGAGAAAATGGATCTTAATAGAAGTGAAAATGCTCATTTGCGAATTTTTTTGCTCATTTGAAATATTTTGTTTGCTCATCTACGAAATGGATTTTGTTCATCTACAAAAATTTTTGCTCGTCTATTTTTTTGCTCATTTATTTTATTTATTTTATTTTTTTTTTTTTTTGCTTATCTACAATTTTTTTTGCTTATCTACAATTTTTTTTTGCTCATCTACAATTTTTTTTTGCTCATCTAAATGAGTATTCTCGCTTCTCACGTTAAACATTATTTTCACATGTTCCTCTCCCTATTGGAAAATATAATCATATAAAAATACTTTAAAATAAAATTAGTATAACCATAAATAGATTTATAATTTTTTCACTATATTTTAAAAATTAAGTAAGGATCGACTTGGCAAGACGGCAAGTATAAAAGAGCAAATATTAAAAATTGGTTGAAAAGGAGGGAGTGTTCAAGTCAAAAGAACACCACAATCCAAATCATTTGCTTCGCTAAGTTTCAAAGTTCTACTACCTATTCCTTCAGGCATAAGAACGTGGACTAAAAAAAACGTGGACTAGTTTACGCAATGTAGTTATCTCTAA
Organism: Corrigiola litoralis; assembly: GCA_901111285.1. Lineage (NCBI taxonomy): Eukaryota > Viridiplantae > Streptophyta > Magnoliopsida > Caryophyllales > Caryophyllaceae > Corrigiola > Corrigiola litoralis. The sequence continues at coordinate 14,110 of CAAKMY010047156.1, read as the reverse complement.
CGTTGAGTTTTCTTTACCTGGTAAGACAATCATCTTCTCCTCTTTTGCAAGTTTGATGCTAAAATCAACATCATCGTGAATATCATTCAGAAGGGACAAATTGAGTTTAACCTGCAAAATATCATGATAACAACATCAATTTTCTTTCTCATAAATCACAATGCTATTGAAGATGCAGCAAATGTATAAAATCACCCTTTTTTACGCTATAAATAGACATTACAGTACTTAATAACACCATTTTCCAGTTTTCTCACCATTACGAACATGGAACCTTCTGGTTTATGTGGGCAGGTAACGGTGGGAATGTCCTTGAGTTTCTTACAGCAAATCTCTGCATTTTGCTGCAGTATATTGATGATATTTGCAAAGAAATTTTCTTTTGTTCTCTCGAGAATTTGAGGAAGAGCGCCCTGAAAACCGCAAATTCACCTTCTTAATTAGATAACATTTGTGAAATGGAACTTCAGCAGTAGAAGACACCCATCACCGCAAGGGTACAAAATGATCGAGCTAGGTTGTCCTATGCACTTTTTCAATGTTAACAATTGCTATCAGAAAATGGGCTACGTGCCTATGTCAAGGCATTTGTTATTCACTTATATATTTTTAATGTCAAGGCATACATATCATAAGTAGTATACAGCTACATCACATAATTGATTAAGTTCATGATAAAACTAAACTGGAGAATAAATCAGAGAGAATAAAAGAAATCTGAAATGTATGAAGCTTCCACTCGGATACTGTGTTACTAGTCAGACTCGGGTATAAAGACCAAGAGTCTGATATGGAAAATTATTAAATTTAAAGCGATATAGACACTGTCGAAAATTTGGATACGAAAACAGGGACAAGAACCCTTTTCTTTGCTTGATCGAATAGCTAGATAGAAGCAGAAATGTATGAATCTCCTTCTTTTAGCCTAAAATTGAGGTTTTGATATAGGAGCTTGACATCAAATGAAAATTCCGAGCATCAAACCGGAACTTCTACAATGCGTAATTATCCACACTGGCACTGATATACATATGTCAAACACATTTCCAAGTGAAAGCATCATACAGTTCAGTTCTCTATTCCGAGTCTCATACTTGCCCTTTATTAAAAAATATTTTACAAGTTTTTGGCTTGAAATGAAGTGTCAAAGTGTCACACTCATGTCAGAACTTCAAGTGTGTGACACGAGTGCGTGAAGTTAAATGAAGAGTCCGCGTAACATAGACTATGAGTTGCTAGTTATATTGCTAAGCTATGTTGTCAATCATGTAAAAGGACAAACCACCCATCTCATAAACATAAAACATTATGATGCAATGCTGTCTTCTGGGAGAGCAGTAGAGAACCAGCCCCCAAAACTTGAATCAAACGACTAGTATAATTATTTCAAACATGTACTACAATAAATAAGAGCACTAGAAAATCAGCTTACAGAGTGTAGGTACATAAGAAAACATGTTGAACCTAAATTATGTCCTACTACTAAATAGGTGATGTTTAATATAAGATCTCACTCGACGAATCGTTCTAGAGTTTAACATACTGATTATACGAAAACTTAGCTACACAATAGACAATAATTAACTGTCAAATAGTGCTGGACTGTATGCCCTGAGACACCTTCAGTCAATAAATAGGCGTTAATGCTTGTTGTCATGCAGAGCTACCAGGCTACTACTGTATCTAACTCTGTGAGACTGTTTTTGGATTTATTTTGCCTACAGTAATGATAACTGCCAGGAAACTAAAAGTAAATGATATAACAAGCAGAGTGCGCATAGATGTATCTCAGAAAAAGCTTAAATTTGAATTTAAGCTTAACTAAGTATGGCAAGCAGATGTTAGGCATATTTCACTTGAGCTTGTCATTTCTGATTTTTGTGATCATCATGGTAGTAAATATCATAGCCAACAACAAATATAATTCTATTTGAAACCCACCATCAAAGATGATTGAGACAAATAAAGTGGAGAAAGTACTATCACCATTTTTAAGATGGTTGCATATCAGTATTCAAATGGATATGTCATTATGGTACATTGAGACTGACCTGAATGAAGGTCGCGGGGTCAGAAGAAATGTTGAGGAATCCCTTGAAACTCCCCACAAGCTGCTAAGATGTCACATAGAGTTAGTATAAAGAAATTGGCAACTAATTAAATATCTAAGTCATTTTAAATCGATAAAATAACACAGGCGACTTCAATTCAAACAACTCATATCGCACAAATCAGCAATTCATATACATCAAACAGTATTTAAATACGCTTGCGGCAGAAAGAAACAAAGCAAGAACTAAAACATCCTAAATTTGTCCGGTTCCAATTACTAGTTCTTGCATGCGTCTATTTTATGATGTACGGAGTAGTTCACAAGTACAGTAGTACAGTTCACCTTCATAAAAAGATACGTGATTCAGGACTTATTGCCTATCCAAAATAACTCTTCAACTGAAAGGTAACAGGCAAGAAGCAAGCTCAAGTATCCTTACCTTGCTGCTAGAGGTTAGAAACCATAGTGGTTTCGACAGACCACAAATTCCCATAATATAGGATAGGTCATAGGACCCTATTAAGTTGCCCTCTGCTGTGTACAATCAAGAGTCAAGACCCAAACTAGAGTGTGGTATCGATGGACGTGATGCTTAGTTCCTCGGCTATCCAAAAGGTCTAGAGTAGTGAGCTTAGCTAGCATGAAAGGAAAAACTCGAAGACATAGCTTCAAACATATACCTCCTCTTCCTCTACTTTGTATTCCGATTGAAACTTTGTAAGTCCTTATAAATAATTTTCAAATCAAACTGTTCGTATCTAGAAGCAATGTTAAAATCAATGCAGTCAGGTTACCAAATCAACCAAATCATTTAAGAGATGATCAATGAGCCAAAGAGTGAAAAACGATTGTGTTTGTACAATCAGGCTTCTGAGTGAACAAAAACATTTCCCTAAAATATTGAATATGGACAAGAGAGCAGACCCCTGATTTCTGCAGGATTCCTTGAGTATCGTTTGTTGCTAGCCAGCCAACACGCCATCCGGGAACAATCCACCGTTTTGATATGGAACCAAGTGTAATTACAGGAACTACTGTTGCAAAAGCACCCATTGGGACGAACGGTTTGCTTCCAAATATGAGGTGATCATACACTTCATCAGCAATGACGAGAATTCCGAGCTTTCTTGCAGTCTCTGCCACCTAAAGTTTAGCCAACAAAAAAGTCTGAATGCAAGTCCAAGAATTAGCATAAAACCATCACATTAACAACACAAATTAGCCTTGCTCAAGAAAGGAAATTCTAGAAATAAACTAACTAAACTGTTGCCTGGTGAGATTTGTTCTTCTAGAGCACATTTTTACTTGAATAAAAAGGAACGTCAGCCTATGAAGAGGAAAGCTTGTGATAGATCAATTTGTATGAAACACATGAACTTACTTACCTTTTGTAGATGCTCAGATGAGTAAACATTTCCGCAAGGATTTCCAGGATTTATGATGACCATAGCCACAGTATTCTCGTCAGCTAGAGCTTCAACTTGATCTAGATCAACCTCCCACCCCCTTTCTGGTAGAAGATCAAAATGGCGATTCTCAAGCCCAGTGTACGCACAACGAGCCTCGTAGTATGGAAAACCTGGTTTTGGTAATAATATATTTGCTCCTGGACGTGCAAGGGCAGAAAGTACAACCTCAATTGCCTGTGTGCATCCAAGCGTAAGAAAAACATCATCCGGGGATAACTTATACGGAAGTTCACGTGAGAGGTATTCTGCTACTGCCCTGTTGTGTAATGACAGAACAATCAAATTACCATGGAAATTTGCCAGCAATGGAGGAGGGGCATTTATTGTCTGAACGATATTAGCTTTGCTTCCTACAACTATGCTACAGGTCCTTTACTCAGGCAGCTCAAGGAGCAAAGAAGGCTTACTTGACGAGGGGATACAAAACAATCACAGTAATTTGGTACTGTTCTTAATCACCGTTATTGGTCTTACTATATTGCTTAATAGTTAATACCAATCAAATGTTAGACGCCAATATAGAAGCACAGCTCATATATACACTAAGCACTGCTAATCTTCGTTATATTGCTGCCTCCTGCCTGAATCTGCCTCCTGCCTCTTATATTACAGTATAACATTGCTGACTACGTACGAAACATATTTTTAAGACACCTTATTCATGCTCAAGCAAAAACTTTTACAACTATATGCACATCGGTAATCAGTGATACATAGATCTTTTTAAACATTTCGGTAACCAACTATAAGGAAGTTTACATTTCTAAATCATAACAATCGATCAGCCGATTGCATTGTTTGTTAATGTTCTTTCCTATTCGCATTTCAGCCTTGTCAAAAAAAAAAAAAACACTCGGAATGACTACCACATTTCAATAAAAGGCCATATGATATGCATATTGATATTTGACAGTCAACTAAACTTGCTGAAAGTCAATTTAAAAAACGGCCGATTCATCTAAAATATTGAAGCCCCATTAAAATTGTAAAAGCACATCTGACGCATTGTCGAATAAAAAAAAGTGACTCTGGCACCATCCAAAAAGTTGTGCAAATGGATCAAAACTTATTTTGTCGAAGTGTGATCATAGAAAGGTGATTTGTTCTTTTAGACATCACAATCCATGAAAACCAAATAAGAGTCAATAGCGTATGAGAAATGCAAATCGTGCACAAGCCATGAAATCAGAAAAAGGGGAAAGCCTTTATATCTGAGATACTCTTAATCTACACCTAATTGTCTATGGCACGTACTGGACACCTAATTGCTCTTAATTTCTATTATCACATTAACCACTTAGCAGTTTGAAAGGGAACCAGAAGAGATTTCCAAAAATCTGTCACTTCATGGAGTCCTGGTACTCGCTTTTTAAGATAAAAAGGAGGTTTTTATGTCTTACGAGCAAAATATGTTGAAAATAAATTCTGAAGTTCTGAAAGATAAAAATTGACAATCGTTGATCAATTTGTTTCCAAATGAAAGGCTTATATAGGATTTCATCTAGTTCATGATAAAATATATGAAATTCAATTGTTTGCATTCACGTGTAACTCAGATGCCAGCCCCTTGGAGAGGACGATTTATTTAATTTTTTTTTTTGTTTTTTTTGACAAGGAGGCAGAGGACGATTTAATTATAGCAGTTATTTGGTAACTTATCAGAATATGAGTGCTACACATCTAAATAGTACGAAGTAGCATGTTCACCAAAACGAAGTAGCATAGTAGACAAATAATCCGTAACATATGAACGGTGCTTATTTATTTACTCACAAACATAAGACTTAAATGAACCAAAAACAATAAAAAAGAAAAACATAAGATAACTTTATTTCTTCGTAAGCTATACTTAAGTAGATATTAACTCTTTCTGTTATCCAATAAGAAAAGTTTAAAATGCATGTATGGTAGGCAACTTCGTCATTTACGATAGATGTTGTTCCAGCTTGAACCGTCTCTTTTCTATCAACTTCTTTCACTTCTACCGAGCTAAGACTTAGATCTAGTTTTACGGAACAGACCATAGCTAAGATGAAAAAGAGAGTTACAACAAGTTACAAACAAATAGACTAACAAGCATAAATAAGATACCATATGGAGCCAAAAGAGGCAATTCAATAATTAGAAACGACAACAAACATTTGGTACGATGTGAACTGAAAGTTAATGGTGTAGAGATTAGTCCTATTCTGTTTCGTACTTTTGGGAAAATTTTCTCGTGTTATTATGTGGCAAGTTTAGTGGAGTGATAAAACCTTCTTGAACCACACTCTAACACAAAATATTACTAGTAAGAAGTATAACGAAAACCCTTCAAACATAAGGATGAAGTTGTGGCACAATGATGTCATTTCAGTGGCGGATCCAGGAATTTGACATGGGGGGTGCGGAATATAAACCAAAGGGGATATTGAAAACGATATTAAAAAAATGCTTGTAATGGGTCTTGAACACATATCCTACTACACAATACTTTACCAAAACTTGAACCTACCAATTAGCCAAGATAGTAATTATGTTATAAATGTCAGTTTTTTCATTATATTTAAACAAAAAATTCCAAAAATAATTATTTTTCAATTTTTTCCCTAAAGTCCGCGGGGTTCGGTTGCACCCCCTCAAACCCCCTTGGATCTGCCACTCTGTCATTTACACTTGTCAATTTCGATTGGTCGTCGGGTCAGCTTCAAGTTGAGTTAACTTCAGGTTCAAATTATTTTTGGGTCGAATCTTTTCGGTTCTCGAGTTAAAGAATCCTTAACCCTTAACTTTTGGGATGCGATCCACTCATCCACTCACCAGGACCAAAGAGAATTTTCATCGTTTTGAATTTCACATGTTTTTTCCTCACTCATACATCATAAGAACGGATATATTATTTCTCCTCTTTATGAGCTTAATTATACAGGGCGCTATAGGTGGGGTCTTAAGATCAAATCGAAAACTGACAACTCTAGAGTCATTCTCAATTTTCTCATTCTTAAGATGTGGAATTCAATTTTCATCTCGGGTTTGGTTCACTCCCTATTGACTGAAGTACGCACTAGTTATATTAAAAAGTCGCATGTAATTAAGGTAATAAGATTTACCAAAATGCCAATAGAAAAAAATTTGGTTGTCTCTTTCTAAATTACATTAATACTAGGTCACATACGTGCTCATGTTTACTTTTTATTAAGAAAGCACTCATACATGGTAAATAATACCCATTTAATATAGATGAATAAGCTATGATGCTCGGACCCGTTTTTCATATCCGACACGGGTGCATATCTAAGTGTCGGATTCAGCTATTTTTTCGAAAAAATGTATGTTTTTAGACTAAAATGGAGTATCTCGTGTCCACACCCATATCCGTGTCAAAAGTGATACGGGTACTTGAGGAAAAATAAAGAGTCTGAGCATCATAGTGAATAAGTGTAATACAATTGGTGAATATATATACCATAGTTGGTATATGTAGTTTAAAATACTTGGTGAATATGTATATTATAGAAAAAACTAGCCAATCAGCCCATTGCTTTGCTAGTATGTGCAATGAAACGCTTTAGATTTTAACTGTAGTAAATCGACCTCATTAGTGTTTCTACATGTGCAATACAACCAAATTATATATTTTAAACCTATCTCTCAACAACCTAAAAATAAATTATACTAATTATATATAGAAATATATGGATACTTAAAACATTTTAATAGTTGACAATATTTTCTTGGAAAAATTGAAAACAACTACCTTTTATAAAAAAAAAAAATCAAAACTACTACCTTATATGGCAAACTTTCAAAACTACTACCTTTTATCACACTTTAGATAAAAAAATACTACCTTAACCAATTTCATGCCTCTTAATGTGGAAACTTTTATTGAAAAGAAGTACTTTTCTCCAAAAACCTTTAAGCAACTTTGCTTTATCCACTTAATATCTAAGTACATTAAGGAATTTTAGAAGAAAAGTTTTCGTTTCCAATAAAAAAAATTCGCATTAAGTGGCATAAAATAGGTTAAGGTAGTGTTTTTCGATCTAAAGTGTGATAAAAGGTAGTAGTTTTGAAAGTTTGACATATAAGGTAGTAGTTTTGAAAATAGTGCACATAAAAGGTAGTTATATTCAATTTTTCCTATTTTCTTTGACCTTCTACGATCATTGGCAAATGAAAAATAATAATTTCGCATATGATATCTAATGCACACCAGTACTTCCTTATTGAATTGGGACGGTAAATGAAGAATTATATATCGCACTATAAATTTGGGAAGATATAGATGAAAGAAGAAAATTTTATTTTGTGCACAAGACTATGAAAAGTAAAGTATTTGAATTGCATCAAAGATATTACCTAATTGCACATGATATGTAATTGGATTTAATTTGCTTATTTAAAAAAGATGTGGGGTTGATTTGTTACACTTAACGTTTAAGATACTTAATTTCACCTAAGGCTAAAGTAATTTGTGGCCATTTGCTTGCCCAATATATTATATATCTAGTGAATATAGACATTATAGTGGTTGAATATGTAAACTATAACATGTATAGCAGGATTAATGAATATATAATATTTATATACATGAATATGTCTATTTGTAATGGCGAAGATGGTACATGTTGCATCATATGTCATAAAATGAGTGCTCTTATACCTTCATGATCAATAGCCTTCCAATAGAGTAGGATCTAATCAGAAAAAATGTTATTTGAGCACCTTTCTCATCTTTCATGTACTCCCGGTCTTGAAAGTCTAAATTAGGATTACTACTGTAAACATTTACAAGCGAGATTTATCATTCCTGAATAAACATAAAATGCACAAAGTGATTTGCGTTCAAATTGCTCTAACACAATTTGCATGCACACGATATATTAAAAATGACAAAGGAATTTTTATATGATAAATTTAACCAAACATGTTACCATAAAGAACCAAATTCCTCCGTTGTGGCAATTTGTTATTCAACATCGTATTAAAATCAAACGTATCTTGTGGTTGAAAGGTGATAAAATTAACATGATAACATTACGTCGTAAGGAGCCATTCTTTTTTGATAGCAAGCCCAGTGGCTAGTAAAATTAGCGTTTTTGACAAAATCTAATATAAGGTCTCGTATCATAAGCACTAAGGAACAGTTACGTTACGTTATGAATGACAGAGTTGAGGAAAGACAAGAAAATTACTTGCGACCCGCAAGAATTCCGACGGTAGGGCTGTAGCAGTTGAGGTTACCAGAGCGGAGTGCTTCGACAACGGCATCCTCAGCCAACGGAGAAGTGCGGAAACAAGGAAAATGAGAAGGGTCTCCATGGCCAAGTGCTATAACTTGGCGTTGATCATCAGGGTTCACATTGTCCATGACCATATTTAGAACCCCTCTAATAGTAATATTTGATGCCACTGTCAGACTCTCGTTTCCTTTGAACCTCCATTTCTTGATATCTCCTCCGTTTTCCATTGGTTTTTTCGTCTTACTTTTGTTATGTTGTGTTATAGTCTCTATATAGGAAGGAGTTAAAAGAGGGTGAATGACTTGAGAGGCCAAGCGTCAGTGGAATCTTGTTCAATCAGATTCCACGTAAATAGCAACTATAAGAGTACTAAAACGGCCGTGAAGCGAGAGGTTGTGGACTGAAGTAGTGATACTTTTTGCCAAGTACTCTAGCGTGTCAATCGTTCATTGCTTACCATGTAATTGCGTTAATAACCAAGCTTGGCTTGGCCTAGTGGTTGGTTTGTTGCTTGGTGACCTTGAAGTCCCAAGTTCAAACCTCACTAGGGACTCTTGGGAGAAGGTCATTTCCCTTATCCCCCCTTCTTTTCAGGAGTCTGGCCCGTGTATGCTGGATCAACCCGAGATGGGTCCGGCCCGGTGAGGGTCCTCCTTACTTACCTCAAAAAAAAAAAAATTGCGTTAATAGATACTTGTAGAAAAGGAGAAATTATTGTGTACTAATACTCCAAGCCACTTAAAATAGGACATGTAGGAAAAAAAAAAAAAACCGAAAAAATAGAAAACCCACTCCCTTTCCCTGGTTCACTTTCTTTCTTTCTCTTTCTATTTTTATTGGCTTGGAGTACTCCTAATGTGGTACTCTTGGGGTATAGAATAATTTCTTGTAGAAAAGTACTATATATTGATCGAGAAAATATCCAAAATATGGATTTCAATTTGTTTTGTTTTTACTTTTGAAAATGCCAAAGTTGTTTTCATTTAATTAAAGGATTTCGTTTTTTTTTTTCCAAATGTAAGCTTTACTTCATTAATAACCAACCAACATTGTTTCCATTAATATCTCAAAAATAATCACATAATCCAAGTTTCTCAAGAAAAAAAAAAGTTTGTAAGGAGTGATTTACCTTATAGGAAAGGCCTCCACTCCTCACAAACTAATCAAACTTACAAATTCTTGCAAACCACTAATTATAGTTTTTACTCAGAGGCTTAGTTAGAACCCCTTAAAATGTACATGTCAGATATAGCACATTTTTAACTAGAATATGAGGAACTCTAAAAGACAACTCAATCCAACACTTATTTCTTTCCAGCCATATACCGTAAATCAGAGCTGATACTGGGCAATATCCATACCACTTTCCTATGCAATTTCTGATCTCCTAATTACCAAGCCAATGGATCATGCACCCCTATCTGTACTTGCAACCAACTCAAAACCAAATGCAATCAATGCCTACTATTACACATGAAAAACATATGGCTAAACATTACAAAACAAACACAAATCATCCATGCATACAAACATCATTGCCAAACAGTCTACTCGTTATCAGTGTTTTTGTTCAGGCAACAAAGCCATAAGATTAACGAATGCTTAGGGACATTAAACTTATTCCAACACAAGTGATTGCGGCTTACTTTGCTACGAGTCCCTCTACATTACTTGTACCCCTCAACAACAGTATAAGCCCTCGACGTACCAAACTATCGGGAATTGGTCACTAATCCAAGCCTGAATAAATTATTATTTCTCTTATGCCAAATTTTCCCCCAACATCAGTTTAAGTCCACAGGAGAATCATAATCGTTTTCAGTCATCCCACCTTCATATACACATGATCGATGTACCTACTTTATTCATAGATGATCACTTTTAACCACTAGATATATTGGCCTATAAGGGCATAATTAGAATCCTCTCGGAAATCCAAAATAATAAAAGGCGGTTTTATAAAATAATATAAAGCATAATCCATAGTTTTATTAAAATATTTAAAGTAAAAGCTGAAAAGGTATTAGTTTACTCAAAACCATTTAACCTTTTTAAAATACTAGGAATAATTAATTAAAATAAAGAGTAAATTTTTATTAAAGTATGAGTAGTAAAATGCGAGACACCAAATATATCTAAATATTGGGGTGCCATAGAAATATATAAAAAAAATCAAAGTTAGTACTAGCGTAGGACTGGGTCTCTCTGGGTATAAGAATTTCTCATTTATTGGAATCTTCACCAAATGGTGCCGCGTACTGGCCCCGCTGTACCAATACATGTCTTTTCATACACTTTGTCATCACTTATGCACATTTGGGAAACTTCCCAGGAGGTCACTCATCATTTTACTACTCTCATTTAATCACGCGTAACGTAAATGTGGAGTTTTTAAGTAATTGGGATCCCTAAATAGATGTATCTTGTTAGTATGAGTAGTAATATCAATCCTGTCAAGCATTGATCAAATCTCAATCTCAAATCTTGGATATCACATTCATCATCATGATCTTCGATGACATTACTTGTAAGGTAGTGACCAAGGTTAATAGCTTAAACAACTTGGTGTGAGCTCTCTAGTTGTGAGGAATAAGATGATCCCTCGCGAGTGATTAACTTATGTTGGTGACTAATCGACCAAAGTGAATATGTCTGCTTCCTCATCGAAGGAGTCATCAGTTCCAGTTTCATCACTTTCTAGATATTTGTCGTCATAATTTTAGTTGTAGGGCATGAATTATCAAGAATTCCTTTGCAAATATCATCTTCGATTTTTGTTCCAACTAAAGTGAAGGTTTGAATGTTTCGACTCCCATTTATCAAAATCGATTTTCATATAGTAGTTAAAGGTTGTCAATAAAAATTTACACTATACTACTTCGGCTTCAGTGGGTTTGATGATCATGTGAGCGGCTTTTTTGCATTATTTATGTAAAAAGTATGTGAAGCTTTCATCTTCTTCTTGATTCATGACTTCAAGGGATCTTTAATTTGATGAGTTGAGTCTTGGAACTTTTTGAGTATTGCTACATGAACTCATGAGCTAGATCCTTTTAAGTTTGAGTGATCAGTTTCTTTTAAACACATATGCGTATGTAGAGCTCGAGTTTGATTCTATGATTTTTATTGAGTCAAAGAAACTCTTCAAATTAAATGGTGCATTAAATTCTCAATCTCAAAGTGGGGGCCCCACAAGTTGGCTTGACGCAATCTTATATCTATATATATTAGNNTGGACACGTGGCATGCCACGTGGGATGCATGCACCCAATAGTTGCGTGCCACGTGTCATAGTTTATCTAATAAATCACCCATAATTATTAGGACTTCATAAATGCAACTAATTTATTTATTAGGGCTTCATCAATTCAATATATAACTAAATGAATATACACTATTTATTGATAAATCATATTAAATGTCAAATATTAAGTATTANNATGTATATACATATATCGCTTGAGAGTATATTCAATATGGTTGATTAATAAGTTTAACGGTTAATATACTCACTATAGTTGGTGAATGTTATAGCAATTTAAATATATATTTGTTTTAAAATACCTAATAATATTAACATTAAAATATTATACATCATATACTACCTTACCGTGCGAAGCACGGGATGCTATCTAGTATTTTCTATATATAGTTAGTTCATTTTGCTGAGGATGAGGTTGTTGGAGGATTGTTTGTGCTACTTATTGATCTTAGTTTCAGTGGTGATTAGCCGTGCAACAAGATCATCAAGTTGTTGCACCATACAACTTATTTGTTCTTTACATTACATGGTGATGCTTGATAGGAACTGAACACTACACCTTGGTTTGATTTTTGATATTTTTGCGTGCAATAAGATTCAAGGTTTATGACATAAATGTAATAAAACGGGCTTGTATGTGAATCGTGGGTCAAGCATATAAATAGTAAGTCTTAATTGACACAATTTATATAAACATTCTAGTAGGTAGAAAAACGTTTTAAGAGAAAGTTCGAGTAACAAAGGACACAACTTAGATACATATTGCACATCAAGATATCAAATAATCACATTTAGGCACATTTGTGATAAAGGGTGAAAAAAGAGTATTTTCTGACAGTGGAAAATTATCTTCTTTAAATAGAATGGAATATTCCTATGTGGAAGCGATCCGTGGAATTAAAGTTTTTGTTTAAGTAATCACCTCGGTTATGTAGTGCCTAAATAGTGAGGCATGAGGTGGTTGTATAAGGTACTTGGATTGGAAAACACTTGAGTAATGGAGGAAAGTTCTTACATGGGGAAGCACATGAATGACAAGAGGCCTTCTTGTATCGAAAGAAAATGAGTGACAGAGGGACTATATTATCTTTTGTGATTATTGAAGTATTGTTTATGTTTAATTGTTAGTTATATTGATTTATGTCATGTATTATTTTTTTAGTATTGTTATAACTGTGCGTAATTTGTTTATGTGTTAATTCTTGTTATTATTAATAACATGAATAGGAGTTGCATGTTAAAGGTGAAACCTTTGGGATAATTGGTGTATTATTAAATTAAGTTAACTTTTTAAACATGCTTGTTTGGTAGAGCTTAAATTGGTTTAGTTTTAGGTACGAATAAGACCGAAACTCCCGAAACCTCTATGTCTAGCCATGTTGCCTACGTTTGCCTCGGGTGCATTTGGTTGCCGTTTATCGAAATAGAACTCGACATCTTTTCTCGTTCATAGTATTGGTGTTGATCGATTTAGAAAGCTTTAATTTGTTTTACACCTTGTTTTATGGATGTTTCTAACTAGTTCATCCCTTAATCAAAAGTCTTCGTATGCTTTTGAAAGAACGGCTAAAGACCTCCAGATTAAGGGATTTGCCCCCTATTTGTCTTCAGGCTCTCGCCTCTCCATTTTGGTGCAAAGTTGTCATTTCAAATGGTTTCCCTTATTTTATTAAGATAACGTGGAGGCCTTAAGATTTTGATTGTTATGTAAATGTGAGCTCTTTTTTGTAGGCCGGTTTTTTAGGTACCTATACAATGCCTGACTCCTATGATATGCATATCATAGATTCATAATCGGTAAAATTACAAGATAAGGTTTGATAAGGTGTATGTATTTCCCTTTAATAATCGCTTTAAATAAAGTCATTTGAAATTCATGCATGAGGAACATAATACATAGTTTGAACACCCTATATATACTTAGATTATATTGGTTTTATTGCACATAAAGCCAAATATGATCACTTGAAACATGCAATAGTATACATACTTATATCTACACATACAACATGAAGAAGATTATGAGAGAGAGAGAGAGAGAGAGAGAGAGAGAGAGAGAGAGAGAGAGAGAGAGAGAGAGAGAGAGAGAGGACATCAGGTT
>CAAKMY010047148.1:0-14878 GCA_901111285.1 Corrigiola litoralis | reverse complement strand
AAGAGGGTGGTGGTGGTCTAGGGAATGAGGTTCGTTAAAAAAATAAGGGTTGGAAAAGTGGTTCGGTAAATTGGGAGCAATAGAAAAAATCCGATGCAAACTTGAAATTAATAGGGAATAATCAAAAGTTGGGATTAATAAAAAAGAAACCGCCAAACTTGGGATTATTCCCATTAATTTTTCCTTTATGTTATTATCCCTGGTCTCATTGTGCTATATCGAACAAACTCTCTACACAGGTGAAGACAAAAAATTACTTTAAAAAAGGCCCAACATTCTTACATGAACTAATAGTGGATTAGATCATCAAAATATAACTAAGCGCATGATCGTTGTATTGGGATTGAGATATAATCAGGCAAATCAACTATCAATTTTACGCTCCACGCATACAAATATACAATGGCTTATTTCTCCCATGACACCAAATTTCGCAGTACCTATCCTCCTCGTCCTTGCCAAAAGTGGTACTCAGTTGCAAACATCCGCGGGTTGTTACGACAATTAAGTTCTTATCATAAGCTAATTAAACAGGCAAACAGATCAATTCAAATGTCTCGTCACTAAACCTGAGTCATGCTCCTCACAACACTCCTTAGCTAACTATAAATCCATCCCAAGTTACTACCCGCGGCCAGCTTTGTGAACCAGGAAACTCAAAAAAAAAAAAAAAGAAACCAAGAATATAGGGTATAGCTTATGTTACCTTTACAATTAAAAGAAAAAGAAAAGATAATCCTATCTAAGACACTTTAACAAACCTTTCGAAAATTAGTTGATCCTTCGTTCCCTCTCTACTTCGGTACTTCTCTTCATTTCTTTTCTCCAAACATAATGGATGAACCTTGCGAAGAAAACCCAGCAAACATCTACAAAATTTTGAAAGAAAACTCGACCACAATGAAGGAAACTTCAACAGAATACACAGCTGCTAAAATTAGACCTTCAAACCCATTAGCCATTTGGCCCATTTCTGAATTTTCAGCAGACAACCCAACTACCAATGATCAAGAAACTTCAACCAAGCGAAAAAACATGATTGCTGAGCTTCCTTTCAGGTACAAGCCACCGAAAATTACAACAGTTCGCAGTTCGGCAACCAATGGCATGCATTGTAGCAAGCCCATGCAGAGAAGTAACATGGTGGACTTGATCAACATGTTACAGAAAAAGGGCAATGCCATCACCATTGACCATCTTGATGTAGATGGGGGTAGACAACTTCTCTATCTTCCATCAGGTAACGTCGTGTTCATCTTTATAAGGGTTCTTATCGTTGTATTTACAAAGTTATTTCTATTTCTTTTTAGTTTTGTCTTTTAAAAAATTAAACAATTTACCGGAGTTTATTGCGGAAAACAAAGCTTTCATTCTGTCTTCTGGAGCAATGACTACTTAACGAAACGACACATACATGTTTTAGTGTTGTGATCGATTAAGTTTGTTACTTCTTGGTTTCTTTTCTTTTCAATGTTTTACATGTCATGGGATAATAACTATTAACTGGTATAAAGATGAAATTTCCGTTTTTCTAGTTTGTTAGTTTGCCTGTTGAAGGTTCTCCTTATCGATATCATTTTAGCAGATGGTGTAAAAAGTTAGCTTTTGTCGTTTTAAACATGGGTGAGTTTATTGGTTGAAGATACAGAGTTTGTCCATCGTATTGTTAGTCGACTGAGCATAATTGGTTCCCAAAAGTAATATATTTGTTGTTAGTAAGGTTATCGCCTATGCAACAGTTTGCACCGATATAATTTGAAATGTCACATAAAAGGGGAAGGTTGACGTGAATAACAATCCCCTGTATAATCTTGTATATCTGATAATGCACTTTAATGAGATGAGCCACTCACTACTCTTGGTTTGCGTCATGGTTGTGCAATTGAAATCCTATAAATTCTGTCAAACAACACATAATGAGGAGTATTAAGGCAGCCGTACCTTAGACATTTTCTCTAGTTAATCAGAATGATTTGCCAAAACTAGTAGTAATAATTAAGAGCTTGTTATCGAAAGATAGGTTTCTAAATCTTCCTTAAATTATTTATGCTTAGAGAATCTACAGCAATACGTACCTTCTCTAAGGGGTTTAGGGAAGATGGAATGATGTAAAGAGTGTGACTGCTGAATTCTGTAGCCTTAAAATTTTCAGAATCTGATAAACGTTCATAAGCGAGACGTGAATTAGGGTGGATGACAAGGACTGTATGTTCGTCCTGATTATTTAAGTCTCTAGGTTCCCTGCTGAAACCTATTATCAGATATTGCATTAGCAATTAGCATCTCGATCTAAATGTTTTTGTTTTTAGTACGTGGTCATCAAGTCCGTTTTATCGTACTGCTGGTAAAACGTTCCCTCACTATGAAGGTGCAAGATGGCAAATATCAGCTGACCAGCAAAGTAATGGGATAGGCAATCAATGTTATGGCTATGCTCAATCTTCCAACATAATTCAGACCGGAAATGACCTAGTGTATGCTGCCGAAAATGGAGGTCTTAATGATGATTCTGTAGATAACTATGATAGTAATGCTGCTGATCAGGACAATCCTGAAAGTTCTAAAGGTCATTCAGTTGAGAACGACCAGATAAACAGCTTCAGCTTCCTGCAGAAACAAGCAACAGCAACTTGCAACAGGCAAACCAAAGTTATCCGCTGTGCAGAATCGAATGCAACTGGTCCAAGTAAATTCCATTGTAGCAAACTTTTCTCGAAAAGCAAGATCGTTAACTTGATTAGTATGTTACAGCAAATGGCTAATGCTGCTGCAGACGGCCAAACCATTCCCATTTGCCATCTTGATGGTTCATCACAACCCAACCTTCCAGGTAAGTTCATGTGCTATTTACCATTACTCCTTTAATTATTGGTTTTTGTTTGGTTCTTAACTGGTTTTACTGGTGCTTCTTCAACGAACAATGGAGAAATGTGACACCGAGTTGCCCCGTCATGTGTTTCTTAATGATGTTAGTCCATGGTGTGGGTTCAATAAGTATTCAGAATCAGTGTTTTGGTGAAACTGATATAAATCATATAATAGTAGTATGAGTGGTTGATCAACGGCCAGTTTGGCCATGGTACTATCAGTATCAAACATATTCTGGCAGAAAAACTGCGAAACTTGTTGTAGTTAAGGTTATGACTGGTTCTTGCAAACTCTTTTAGTACATGCTTTGATTTGAAATATCCTGCACTGGGTACAATTCACATCTTCTATATTCTGTTTAAGATTTATGCACTAGAACAATAGCGTTACAGGGTTAGATAAAGGATAATAGTGGTATTCATTTTCCTAATATATGAGTTGTTTACTAAAGTTTCTATAGTTGTTTTGCATTCTTGGTGAAACCAATTAGTTGCTGTACAACTGATAATGTCTTCTCAATCAATAAGGTACAAGCTGGTGCCCATCATCGGACCAGCAGACTAATGGGGTTGGCAACCAAAGTCATGGAACTACTCAAAGTGCAAATGGAGGTTTCAACTATATGGGGGGTCATCCAGAGTACGTCAATGGTGCTGAAGGTGCTGACAGAAACAACGGTGGTGGCAGTGGTGGGACAGTAGAAAATGATGCTGATGAGTATCAACAAGTTCTTATCTATAGATATGTACTTGGACAGCAAATGCACCTGGACTTGGAGGAAGTTATCGAAGCCATTTTATTAATAAGTAATGCCCAGAATTGGAATGATTTCGCGCAGCACATCTTACTACACTGGCAAGAAAGAAACTTTGGCAACATGGACTATCCTGGAGCTGAGATTAATCCTGATAACTGTTGGCCAGGAGCTGCAACCATTCCTGGATATCTGTTCAATGGAAGGTTTGAGAGTCTCAATTGGAGAAGTTGTGACTGGGAACCTTTCGGATGGCTAGTGAACTGCCTCATAGTGATCGAGAATCACCAGGATTGAACAAGAAGAAGAGGTAGAACAGGATGAAATTTGGTGAAGCAAAGGACCAACAGAATGCAAAACAACACTGTCTAGAACAAAGTATGAAATCGGATTGTTTTTCTCTTTGATGATCGGCATCAAGTTTCTGGTGTAATGAATTGATCACTGTGATTCTTGATTAATGTTTCTGTTGTTTTTCTCAAATAATTTGTACATAATTTAACTGCTACGTATGAAGATTCGAATGATCATGATTACCAGTTTTCGGCATTGCCAAGTAGCAAAGGCTTCAATATTACAGTATTATTGACAATTGACAGCTGATAATTAGCAGTATTGCCCCTACTAAACGAGATGTCTTTATACCACATCGTTAGATGATTATATTTACTGTTAGTTCATAATCAAATTTAAGTCTACGGTAGTTACTGAGCTCGGTAATGTGAGTTTGTAACCCAACTGGGGGCAACAAAGTGGTGGAACAGTAAGGGGCCAATGGGTACCAAAGGCTTTGTTAAGACATTAACGAGTCCTGGTACTAGCAAAGTTCGGTCCTTCTGGTAAAGGTCATTAAATCGTTTCACAAAGTATATCGTTGATGGCTTTCTTAGAGCAGCAAAGGAAATTTGATTTGAAGCCAACCTCATTGGACCACAACTTTTTTGGCTCTTCCACCTAGGAAAATTACAGATAGCTCATACCTCCATGGCTTCCCTTGAGTTAGCCTAATATAAACTGGTTAAGTTAATAGAGCAGCATATGACCAGCCATCCATCACCAGCTTCGTTGGGTTTGTTGTCGAATTTGTGGACCATCAAACGTTGCCCTCATAGGTGGAGATCTCACTAGGACGGTCACTTTTCCACACCATCGTTATGTTTTTTCTTAGTATTAATTCAAGAGAAGAAAATTAAACGTAGTGACAATTTTAATAACTTAACTTATGCTGCCATTGCTTTCTCTGGAAAACAATTTAAAATATTACATAAAGTGCGTGTAGTTCATATGCCATAAATTTTTATAGCAGTGTATTATTATGGAGAGTTTCATATGCCTCTCAATTTTCGAAGCTAATATACAAGAGTGTGGAGGAAAAGAGAGAACATCGATCATAACTTAAAAATTTATTTGCTTGGTCATCCTCCATTGAGAGATACAAAGTAGCTTCATGAACATCTATCTATCTATACAATATTGTCAAAAGGCGTTTTTGTCACAGTATTATGTCACGTCATCATGTCACCATATTGCGCCACGTCATCATGCATTTAACATTACTTTGACATATTTTAATGATAGAATATATTTCAATTGACCTCATAGGATAACCAATACGTTACTACTTACGTTAGTAGTATCTTTAATTTTCTCAGAAATTTAATCATCTATATTGAAAACTAACATAAAATCGGATTTCTTTTCTTAGAAAGTTTAATGACTGGAAGATAAAACCGAAAACTAACAAAAAGGAAATTTATGACATCCCGAGCATCGTCGGGCCCAAACACTAGTTACATAGATAAGGCGAAAAAGAAATTACGACTTGGTTCGTACCTGAAACATGGACAACATTGAAATTAATTAAAGAGCAAATAAGAGGAAAGTATCTTCATAGTATAATTACAATTATACATATCCATGATCATACGCTTAGGATTTAATACGAATTCTTGATGTAAGAAATGATGGCTATGAATAGTAATGGTAAGAGTAATGTCTTACCATCAGTGGCGGATCCAAAAAATTATTTTTCCGGTGTCCCTTTATCTTTCCGGGGTCCCCTTTACATATTTTAATAGTATTTTAATATTAGATATATATTTTTTTAAAATTTTTTCAGCTTTAAAATTGCATTAAAACCAAAAAAAAAAAAAAATCTTTCCGATGTCCGCGAACACCGTACCAATATTTGTACATCCGCCACTGCTTACCATGAATGAATGATGCCTAATTTGAGGGAATGCCATGTGAGATTCTACGCTAGTGTCTATATGGCTGAATAAGATGCTTGCAACCTTTAAGTAGAACTTTATGGAGTTAAAGATAAACAAATGGTTGTTGTACATCGAAGATATGTTGACCTATTGATTGAGAGGATAATATGCCTAAGGGTTGTCCTAGGTTCAAATTTTCGTATCTCCTCTCCTCACAATATTAATTGCTGCAACATACCAAGTAAGTAGTTGTCGTGGTGCAACAACTTCAATTCGTTGGTACACTGCATTCCTCGCCCCTTGATTGGAGTAAAGATTCCATGGCAAATGAAGCATTTGCCAATAAGGGACGCACAACGTGGTAAACCTCGGGGCACCTTATAGACTTTGTCAAAAAAGTATATCTTTTTGAAATGAATTAAAATAATTAATTTTGCTATAGAATTCACGAAAAATGTTGAAAACGGCAAAAATATTGACACTCACACAAGTATGCAACCATTGACAAAAACCACACACTTTACCTAATGACACAAACGATGTGTAGTGATACTAATCACAAGCACAACATACACACACTAGGAGCTAGAAAATTGCCAAAATAATAATTTATTTTTACATGAAACTAACTCTATGAATTATATTACATCATTTAATAATATTTGATACAGAGTACTAATTTATAAACTTTATCTCAAATGGTATGTGTTTAATTTTACTACCTTTCCTCTTGTTTTTCATGTTTTCATAGAAGATGATAACTAGCTAATTCAAAAATGGACAGACAACATTAGAAACTACCACCTTCTTTCATGTATTTTTCGTGAATTTTATTGCCAAATCCACTATCTTGTGTCATTTAAAAAAAGTACTATATGAGAAACTGCCATACAAATTAGGTACCAATTGTTGGCACTCTACTCTTATCATACAAATCGACAGTCTTTTATAAAAATTTGTGCTTTTATCTTTCTAACTATCTTATTAAAACCTGTTCGAGCACATATATCGTTGTGCGTCAACCTTTCATACGATCGTGCTACATTATCATGTCCCATCTTTCCAACATGCATGTCATATTAATTATACTTTTCTCCGTCTCTTTAATTGTTTTAAAACCTATAAATGTCGATTAAATCTAACATTATAATAATTTGCAACAATGCAAAAAAGAAAACCTTTTCCTTAACATAATGTAGTGTTTATTGCCATTATTATTTTCATTTTAACTTCAAGAATTTATTCATGGGAAAACAAAAAAATTACACAAATAAAATCAATGTTTTTCAAAGTACTTTCAAAAAACTCAAATGATTATAGATATATGTAAATATACTCAATTGTTACATAAATTTAAAATATGTAAGCTATGTCGTGACAACATCTGATTTAATGCCTATGACTCTATTAAAAATAAACAATTCGAATATAATAAGTATATATGCATATAATCATAAATTTTATTAACAAATAAGATAGAAATTCATGATTTTTCGGACATCTCGGGGTCCAAAAACTATTGAAGTCTTAAAAGTGCGAACTTTATCATCAAGCATTCAAGCTCCTAACCAATTCTAATTTTCCATTAACGATTGCTATAACAAAAGTCATGGTGAATAACAATAGACTACGCTCTGTAATTTCTTTTTCATGTTATTAATATACTTTTCGTGGGAAAGGCCGAAAGGGAACGACGAACTATATTGGTATTGATGGATGTTGGTGACTTGAGCACTGAGTGTGACATAACTTTCTTGCATATGTAGCTTCTATGAGGCGACCGTAGAACACAAATCCTACCCATCATCATCTTGCTGTCTCATGGAATGGCAATGTGCCACATATAAAGAGCTAGAAAATGTAAAGAACCAGACACTTGAACTTTTTCGTAGACGTCCCCATGAAAAATAAATGAAGATACCAAACTTCAGGCATATTATATGAGTACGAAAAGGAAGAGATAACAAGATAACATGACCTCGTCAGCTCGATGGTACAGTCCAGCTGTAACTAGTAGACGTCTAGACGAGGAGCGTAGCAGTTCTAAATTTATTGGAATCTTAGGCTAATCAAAAGCTTCGAAATGTTTATATTTCGACAGTTGATTGGTCGGCAATTTTCGTGTTTTCCTTTTGTTCTACCAGGATGGTGATTATACAGAGCGTCCACCATCACTACGTCTACGTTAACACTCAAGTTTCAAGACATCCACCATCACTACGTTAACTCTCAAATTGCAAAGACATCTATCACACCATTTCACATGACCCCTAGATCCGAGAGTCCATCATCACATTTTTTGGATCTTTTTCCAGGAGAGGTCTTAATTAACATAAGTCGATATTTTATGTGGCCAAACTAAACAAACCTTATGTTTTACTACTTTTAATCCATGCCAATTCCCATACACAAAAGAAGAGCTAGTCCATATACAATCAATTGACAATATAATCTGTAGTAGTATTTGATAGCAAGAATATGATTACTGAATTTTAAGATACATAATAGTAGTGTTGACGAAGACAAATTATAAAAATTCCAATATTAGTCGTGGTGAAAAAACATTTCATAGCACTCTTAGATTACCGGAGCTTTAATTTCAAGCTTTCCAAATTGTGTAGAGGCTGATAAGAATCGAACCCTAACCTTAGTAAGAAAGCTCTAACCACTTGAGCTAGTTCTAACCCTATAAAAAACAAGTTTAGGCCATTGTACTTGATGAATATGCATATTATGTATCTACGATTTCATGATCCAAAAGTTAGTGATTGATGCATATCTTGGTTGTTTAAATAATTTTGGATGGTACGTGGCATTTTGAAATGATTAAGTCTATAACCATGCTACCATACTTACCATGCCTGTCATCTTTTTTTTACAATGATAAGTTATTATTTAACAGTTATAATTAAATATTTTTAACATATACCATGTAAATAAGCAAAAACCAACAAGAAAATAATATATATATATATACACACACACACACTTATATGGGGAAATTTGTGTCTGGCTGCCGCACACAAAAAAAATAGGTGCGATAATGTTTATAATAAACAATTATGTGTTTTAAAAGAACAAAAATGTGTTTGGAATTGGAAATTATGTGTTTGGTAATAACAAAAGTGTGTCTGGAACTAGCAATGTGTCAGAAAAGAATAAAAATGTGTATGGAATAGGCAATTATGTGTCTAGGAATACCAGAAATGTGTCTGGTGTGTATGGAAAGTACATAAATGTGTTTGGAAGAGCGGAATAAGCACCTATGTGTCTCGAAAGGGGAAGAAGCACCTATGTGTCTCAGAATGGCAAAAACAATTTGGAAAAAAAAATGTTTGGAATAAACATTTTTGTGTCTATAATAACACAAAAAGTGTTTGAAATAGACAAATGCGTGTCTAACAAAAAAAGTGTCTCATAATAAACTTGTCTGGAATAGAAATTTTTATGTCTGATAATAGACAAAATCTCTCTAGA
Source organism: Corrigiola litoralis (assembly GCA_901111285.1). Classification (NCBI taxonomy): domain Eukaryota; kingdom Viridiplantae; phylum Streptophyta; class Magnoliopsida; order Caryophyllales; family Caryophyllaceae; genus Corrigiola; species Corrigiola litoralis. The sequence goes on along the minus strand of CAAKMY010047148.1, from coordinate 5,566 downwards.
ATAGCCGTCACACCAATTTTTAGATACGGCTGTCGAATACAAATATATGGATATCTTTACATATATAACTGATGGACTAAAATCCACCAAAAAACCTCAACCATAATGTGAAAAAGTAACTAAGCAAAGTTTACATTTTTTTTCCATGTCCTTAAACCAAAAGATTGAAATGGAATCATCTATTTAATAGAATTTTTTTTTGACGTGGTTATTTTTTTATATTAAAAGTAGTCAATGTAAGTAATTTGTAATTGAAATAGACTGACATGTGTTTTGGGAACAGAAAATGTCTTTTCATTTCATTTTTGTTGTTTCAAATTTATACTTATGTCAATTAGGGATTAGGATGATTTCATGATTGGTATTTCAACATATATAAGGATCGTCACAAATTCGAGTCTTTAACCCTTCTCCGCTGCAATGGTTACTCCAACTTAACCAAAAAAATATGTTCCAACGTCTAAAATCCACGTCCACACCCAAAACATGGCAATTCATAGTTTTTTTTTCCTTGACACCCGAGAATTGGATGCATGACCCCCTTGAAGAAACTTCATGGTAAAATATTAATTGGACCTTTTCATCCACTATGTTGCTACTTGCTAGGTTCTCTTTCTTTCCTTTATGTGTCTAGAAGTATAATTTAAGTCCAACATCATCGTCTCACAGACTCACACTCTCACCCAGCAACGTTTTCTGCTCTCACTTTTCGTGCCTTCATCCCTTCCTCTTCACTTTTATACATTAATCATTTCGGAAATTTGCATGTGACTATCCTTTCTTCTTTAATTAAAACCTTAGCTTTGTTCCGTCTCTTTGAACATATTGTCCCTATCCTTTCCTTCGTTTATTTCTCTTACATTGTTCATTCGAAAATCACATTCCAAACTTTTCGCTTTTTTACCCAAACAAAATGATGCCCATTGAACAAGATCCTTCGTCCAATAATACTACAAGTCCATCCATTACCATTCATCATCATGCGCATACTCGGAAAAGTGAAGAATTCTCGGCACATGCTGAGCCCTCGGCCTTGAACCGTGCTGTAAGTCCTTGTTTGGAGGATTTAGAGCCCTTCCATCAACGATTACCACTTCCTGCCCAATTTTCTGTTTTACACGGATCACTCCGGCCTATTACACTCAAGGTACATCTAAGTACATCATCCATGCACTTAAATGTATAATACCACATACTTATAGAAACTTCTTGAGTGCATTATAGTTCAAGTACATCATGTATGTTAATTACATAATTAATGATTTAGTGATCCAAATATCATGGAAAGTAACTAACCAATGTCAACAATAGTGCAGTTTGAAGACGTCACATACAATATACCTACGACAACAGATACAACTTGTTTTGGCACTCGAAATCCAATGCAAACCCACACAATACTCAATGGTGTAAGTGGAATAGTACGCCCGGGGGAGCTTCTAGCAATGTTAGGCCCCTCAGGAAGCGGAAAAACCACCTTGCTAACGGCGCTAGGAGGTCGTCTTCCTTGCAAATTATCAAGCGGGTCAATCAGTTACAATGGCCATCCGTTTTCCGGAACCGTTAAGCGTAAAATTGGGTTTGTAACTCAAGATGATGTACTTTATCCACACTTGACCGTGCTAGAAACACTAACATATGCTGCTCTTCTAAGGTTACCTAAGAAGCTGACCCAACTCGAGAAACTCGACCAAGCTAAAATGGTCATTGCTGAGCTAGGCCTAGCAAGGTGTCGAAACACCGTGGTTGGTGGCCCTCTCTTTCGAGGGGTCTCAGGAGGTGAAAGGAAGAGAGTTAGCATTGGGCAAGAGATGCTTGTCAACCCGAGTTTGCTGTTGTTGGATGAGCCCACGTCGGGTTTGGACTCAACCACGGCTCAACGGCTCATGGTTACGTTAAAAGGGTTAACCCGAGGTGGCAGGACAGTTGTGACCACAATTCACCAACCTTCAAGTAGACTATACCAAATGTTCGATAAAGTGGTGGTTTTATCAGACGGGAGCCCCATTTATAGTGGACGTACTAGTCATGTCATGGACTACTTCTGCTCCATTGGATTCATTCCTGGGTTCAACTTCGTCAATCCTGCTGATTTTTTACTTGATCTTGCTAATGGTACGCTTCCTCATTGAACTATTGTTCAATTATTTTTCTGAAATCATTCCTTTGCCTATGATCAAATATTCAAATTGGTTCTGTGGTGTTCACAACTTCACGTAGGCTAAAATTGTCCCTCTCACGGGCGTACTATTTACTTCCCACCTTTTCTATTTCTAAATGAAAAACTAGTGTCTGGAGAACTACTGTTCCCGTGAGGACCTGCTGTTCCCGTGATGGTCCGCATATATTTTTCCTCATAATTACCCAATGCCCAAGACATTGCTAAAATTGACAATGGAAAGAAATATTTAATTTAGGTTTTAAATAAATGTAGAACAGAATATCGCATATAAAAAATTACACCTAACGTATATCAAACGGCTTAAAGGGCTCTAATTTTTTTGAGATACAATGATGACACCTAACGTATATCAAACAGTTTAAAGGGCTCTAATTTTTTTGGGTTACAATGACATCATTGTATCAATTCTTAAGTTAGAAACATATTGCCTTTGTTTAGCAATTAGCAAATGCTCCGTAGTCCGTACTATACATGTCATTAGCATAATTCTCTATCAATATCTGGTAATTACCAGTTAAAACTTAGCGATTTGTATAGTATGACTAACATTGACCTACTTGGTAATTTATAATTGGTATATTCCATGTAGGAAGTCGTTTTCATGGTCAAAGTCGTATTTGGACAGTAATTTGTATAGTACAAAATTTCCATGTTTTTGCTCGACAACCAAACAATCGCTAAAATTACGATAATTAGGTGAGGTTACTGTTGCACCAAAAATATCCCAAATTAATGCACTTAATTTTTGATGAATACAATACAAACAATTGTCCAGACATAGACGGATAATGATTTTAAGATACTACTAATTGTTGGTGTCTCTCTGATCGTCTCAAATTCCATTCGACCACAGCATAAGTACCTTTAGTAATTTTTTTTTTTCATTTTTCGTAGGGAAAGGAAAAAGTGGAGACAGTGAATCTTTGGACTCAAAGTCTGTAAAGAATAAGTACTAGGAAAAGAAATCCAATCCACTTTTTATGACACAGTTTTTAGACAAATATAGTACTGTATCACTTAGCAATTTGATACTCCGTATACAGTTTAACGACACATGGGCGAAGGATTTTTAATTTAGAAAAGAAGTCGTACGTGTTGAGACCTTATATGCCTTTCCTCAAAGGAAGATGTCGTCCGTGCGTCCGTGGATACCTCAATTAAATCTCCATCGATTGAAGTCTCCTCATTTCTACTCCTACAAAGAAAGAGCCTTTTTCTACCACTGATTTCATTTTGTCCATTGCATTATTGTCTTCTTACAAGATCTTACTCGCCGAAGTGACGTAAGCGTTATAGACTATAGTATGTAGTATGTTAGTTTAATCACTAATACGAATAAAAATACATAAATTAATTATACTTTAAATTACTTTTATATGATTGTACTTATTATTTTTTCATCTTTGTATTACAAGTTATCTACAGTCAAACTACAACTTAAAAAAATATCAAAGTTAAAATGTAGTAATGATTTGCAAAGAGACAGAGGAAATATGTCAATAGCATATATTGGTTAAGAAACCTCATATATATTATTGAAAATGTTTTATGGAAAAGTAAAACTAATTGTTTGTAAAACATAGAACAATTCGGCGGGAAGATGATAGATATCCACCAGATAATTAGTACTTCTTTGATGGCCATTCTGTCACAACAAACAATCATTTTTCTAGAAAGTCTCTTATAAGACGGTATAATTTTAACCTTAAAATTAGACCAAACCCAAGCCCACTTAAGTAATGTCTTTCCTCCCCTCCCCTTTCATTTCCATGCTATGTTAAAATTAGACACTACAATAGTATAATGTGTGGAAAAAAAGTGGGGGATTCAGATGTTCATGTGAGAGGTTGGATATGTAGTAACGACCAACTAGTTCCATATTATTTTCACGTTTAGAGACTCATAGAGATCAATGCATGATAACTATACGTATAACATTGAGTATTGTTGTAAATTTCTGATTACTAACTAATGTTTTTTCATGTTAAGTAAGAAAATGACACCTTTGTTGTATGATTTATGATGTATAATCCCAATAAAAACCCAATATTATTAGCCCCTTCGTTAATCTTAATATTTAAACCTCAGCATAACCGCTCACATCCTCGTTCACCTCCCACAGCTTCTTTTCTTAGGACCTCCATTATCGAATTTTGGTCCGCACCGGAAAATGGACCAGTTCGGACTAATTGGTCCGGTTTTCGGTGTCCCAATTTCTTTTTTCCAGTCTTCGGTTCGAACCAAATGACCGAAAAATCATTTAATTAAGAACAAAAATATAAATAGCATTTCTGGCATAGTTTTGTCCCTTTAATAATTTTGGACGCCATGCACATATTGCATTACATCATTTTAAAAAAGCCCTTAACTTCTGAAAAAATAATATAGTTATTTTTTCAATGATCACATATATTACTTCTCAAGATTAAATACATATATAATTACTTTTTCAAATTTCAATAGTAGCTTTTCAAGAATACCATAATTAATTTTCATTTATAATAATAGACCTTGTTTTTCTCACAAGAAAGTCTATGCATATACGTTGTTGTGCGGAAGCACGATGGTGGTTAGTGCATCTAAACAAAGACAAGACACAATTTTTTTCTTGATTCACTATCAGTGTGATAGCTACTTCTATCAAAGGATCTTGCATTTCACTATATGAGGAGAACATAAGTATAAAAGTACAAAACCATAATTCGAGCATATATAAGAGACTGATGAAAAAATTCTAACTTTGAAGTTTTCATCCTGAATCTTCCTTTTGGTATGAAAGGCACCGGAAGTGTTGATATATTAAAACCAACTATTGCAATCACTCTACAATCAGGAAGCAAAAGATATAGAATATATACAAATATTCCTAATATCAATAAACTAAACAAAATAGCTGAAAAGGAAATACCGAGGATTTGTTCGAAACAAACCAAAAGAATGACCCGCTGAGCTCACTCCACTCGAGCAAGACAAGCTTGATTTGAGCGAGTTTTCGCTCGAATCGAGTGAGCTTGGTTCGACTCGAGTGAGTCTTGGTCAGGCTCCTTTGGCTCCTGCCAAGTTTGCCCGATTCCCCTCTCGAGTCTTGACTTAAGTGACCTTATCTTTTTCGGTTCTTCAACTTGTCATTTTCCTTATCTCGTGTAAACCCGAAACCAAAAACGTTCAAGTCACCATCTAACACACGTGCATGTCGGGGTTAGGGGTGTAAATCGGTCGGTTTGGTTCAGACTTTTCCAAATCCAAAACCAAACAGAAATATTTCGGACTTGGTTTTTTGAGTCCGAAACCAAACCGAATTAGTTTGAGTCCAAACCAAACCAAACCAAAGAAAATTGGTCAAGTCCAAAGTCCGAACCGAAGTCCAAACTTTTATTATTATAT
>CAAKMY010047135.1:0-16341 GCA_901111285.1 Corrigiola litoralis | reverse complement strand
TTTTTTTTTTTGAGGTAGGTAAAGTGGACACTCTGCGAGCCAGGTCCATCTTGGGATGACCTGGTGTACACGGGCCAAACCGATGAGAGGAAGGGGAGGACACCTTCTTTTGCGGAATTTGAACTTAAAATCTAAAGGTCACCAAGTAACAATCCAACCACTAGGACAAGCCATGCTTGTAAAATATGCTGTTAAAACCTAAACATAGTCAACATGAAATTAATCTATAAAAAATGTCCATAAGGACTTATATTTTACTCAAAGAAGGTTTTTTCGTGGTTTTGGCCAAATAGCTACTAGTAAACACTAAAGACTATCTTATTTTGTCTCATTTTTGTTTTTAAATTTGAATTATTTTTTTATTTTGTGAAATGATACTTAGCCAGTTAGCCTTAAGAAGCTGATGATGAGCTAGTTTTATCCTGAAAAAGCTCATACTTACCTCTGCATGGATCATTTCTTATTCAAAAATCCTTTTTATCTTAGTGAGAGAGTATGATAGGAGTATATAATTGTACGAATTAGAATATGAAGTGAGTCATAATAAATGTTGGGAGAAAAGAGAAAAGTAAAGAATTTGATCATAAAAGAGAAAAGGTTAGGATGCCTATATCCGAGCAAAAACAATTGAAAATTTTCAATGTCGCAGAAATTCTGGTGATACACATAGAGTCGTATATAGATGAGCTCTTTAGAAGCGGTAATCCCATATTCTCTTTTATTTATAAAGTAAAATCAAGGTCTTAACTATAAGAATGTATTACTCAAGTTATATTCTAATAGACCCCCTCACGCGATTGCCCTTTGGGCTTGAAGCCTGGATGATGCACAGGTCCACCACATACCTTGTGCTTAAATATACCACTTTTTAGAGAGGGAACTCCCATGATTTGAGGTCGAAACCTATAGATACATCATGCTATAACATGTTAAAGGATCAACTTAACCAAAAGCTTAAGCAGTTAAGCTGATGGCCGGTTGAAGCCCTATCATTAGTTATATTCTAATATTAACCTTTTTTTTTTTACAAAGAGTAATCATCCGCTTACCCTTCTTATGGATAATTTCCCCCCTTGAATAGCTATTGATGAGCAATTTATCCCCTTTTTAGTTGTGGGGTGTTTGGTGGTGATCTTGGGTTAGTTGCGTGTGTTCATTTATCATTAATGCTGCTACTGTGCCAGGAGCTAGGAAGACATGCACTGTATAACCATAACTATCTTCTATGTTGTGTCAACGGAGCAAAGAAACGTTGCAATATACGGAGTATTATTTTACGGGAAAAGAACGTCAAAGTACTTACTCCTACTTAGGGATCAGATATCCACGGTGCACTGAGAAACACTCACAGTATGGCATTTCTAGCATGATTTATGTTCTTAATTTTGTTGGACAAAAGGACAATGGTTGCCATATTGGTGATAGGATGATAGGCTTTAGTATTCTTTGTGAAATCTCACGACATCATACATTCCTTGATTAGGAGCAATAATCTTTGAATGATGATGTCAAATCATCCCAATGGCCATATGGGAGACTAGGAGTTCAGGCAAAAGACAAAAGATGCGTGGGCTTTCATGATTACATTTTCTTTAATAATGCATATTTTTCCTAAATTTGGAGAAACATCAATCAGTTAGGATTTTAGTATCCCTGTGTGGCTGTGTACTTGTGCATATGGCAAACCAATTAGTACAACTGGACTCTAATGAATAAAATGTTGTTCTGGTTAAGTAAAAATATACTACGAGTTTGATACTCGAAAGCTGTAACAACGTTATGTCTTAAGAGGTTGTTCTTGTAATTTTAACCGACTAAAGAAGAAGATGTGTAAAATAAAGAAATGAATGACATATTCAAATTACAATACTAGTAATTCTTTTTTTCAATTACCCTAATATTTTTGAATGAATTTGAAGGCTAATATAGACATTTTTTTGGTCTATAAATTACATGTGTTGAAATATACAATCATATAGGTAGTAAAATACATCATATATATGTAGTAACATACAATCATATATAGGTAGTAAATTTCATGTTGACTATGTTTAGGTTTTAAAAGCATATTTTATAAACTTGGCTTGCCCTAGTGGTTGGATTGTTACTTGGTGGCCTTGAGATTTTAAGTTCAAATTTCACAAAAGAAGGTGTCCTCCCCTTTCTTTCTAGGGTTTGGCCCGTGTACGCCAGGTTATCCCGAGATGTATCTGGCTCGCGAAGTGTCCACTTTACCTACCTCAAAAAAAAAAAAAGAAGGTTCCTAACAATTACACTAATAATTAAAATTGCATACAAGCTTCATACATCCCCTTAAAGGTAATGCACAAACTTGCAAATAAAGATTAAAACTCCAACCTTTTAATTAGGACATTGTACTACAAGCACAAAAATATTCCATGATAGTTCATAATTGACGATTAGTCCCATACATTATTAAGTAACACATTACTGTTTTTTTTTTTTTTGTTGGTAAGAGAGAGAGAGGGGGGGCTCTTTAGTTATTCATAATCAAAGTTTGGGAATGACTATTAATATTTTCATTGGACACATCTTGACAGCCACAATTTGGGCGATATTTTTTCCCCCTTAAAACCGTGGCCTAAGAGTTTCCATGACAAGGCTAAGGCCTAAGAGTCTAAGATGACAAGGTTAGCTAGCTGAAGCTGATCGGCTTGTCCCAGGAGTCAAGAGGGAGGATATATCTCACCCTAAATCCTAATGAGCTCACTATCTTTGGCTCTTGCCTAAGGACAATAAGGACATCAAGGAGCCATCAAGGTTATTGTAATAATTTAGTATTAAATTGAAAAGATTCTATTAGAATTTATTTCAAAAAAATATGAAATAAAGTCGCTATTGTTATAATTATAGGGAAAACAAAGTCGTTTTTACTATGATTGGCTTTCATAGAACTTAAGAAGGTATTTGATTTTTTTTTTTATGATTTAAAATGGTCGCAAAAACTCACTAATAATTTTTTACGAATCTTCTTAAAAGGAATATTCACTCAAATGATATAGTTATTTTCTTTACCTTTGGTACTTGTTCTATCTTTCCTTTTCTCCATCTTACAGAGAATCGTCTCGCCCTATAGGCTGTAACTCGTGAAGACCCACACCAAATCCATTTGCCGAAATATTGATGTGCCAAACCAACAACCCTTGTTCATGCGTCTATGGGTCCCATCAACAACGTACCGTTAAAGCTATATGTCTGATAAAGTCTTTGCTTGATTGACTGGACTAAGTTGGATATAATTTGGACCATTTCGGCTTGCTAAAATTATTGTCCTAATGGGCTCGTCAAAAAGCTGAATGAATACGGAAATTCCACTGTAAGTTTTAGATATACTGTGGTTCAATACAATTTCAGATATATGTTACAAGTCTGACTATTGACATAAATATCTTAACAATTAACATAGATTGTCTATATTTATAATAAAAGTAGACCAATTTTCTACAAGCTAAATCAACACAAACTTCATACAAACTAAGTTGAATAAGAAATATGTATATTTCATTATTACGCCGATATGATACCATCTATTTTGTAATATAAGGATACGATCTCTCATAAGACTTTGGTAATTACTCAAATAAGTGTCACAATCCAGAGTTCTCCATGTGAGCTCAACTTGAATTGTATTCTTGGATGTCGGTATCAACGTGAACTTTTGTGATACAATTTTGAAAAGGTTTATAGGTGATAATTAAAGTTGGATTACAAAATCAAGATGATAATCCTTAATGGACAAGCGAGTTTAGTTGTTGATGTCTTAAAATTAGATGTGACTAAATACACGTGAATAGTAAAAAAAAAAAATATATTACTCGACATTATTTCGATAACGTATAAACAAAGTGTTGAATTTGGATTTTATAATTTAAAAAGATACGGTATATTCTAGGTAAATGTCATATCAAATGCAAACGTATATGTAAAGTGAATGTGCTATATATAGTAAGCGGTGTGATGTTTCATGAATGTATCATACTATCATATGAACAACTAGCGTGATAAAATCCATATATACATATGTTTCGGGTTATGAATAATGGAAGCTACTTCTAAGATACTAAAATATCCCGAATGAGTGTGTCATCACAAGAGATAGTCACGGGCCTTGAGCCCTTGAGGGTGTATCAGAGATAAGTGCCTCTAATGCGTTAAGTTAGGTTATGTGATGATTAACTCATAGAGAGATAAGGTTTCAACTCTCAAATTTAGAGAGAAAAGTAAGTTTTATCAAATGGATCTTAAAGACTTAAACTTGGTATCATCCTCTTGTGGTCGGTAAATAGAAGACTTCTATTGAGTGAATTTGTGGGTTCCTAACCCAGTCTAAACGTGATGTATTGAGGGTTTTGGTTATGTCCGTAAATTCAAGTCTCTCTAAGAGCTCAAAATTTGCGGAGTGTGGAGGACTCTATTCCTTGCTTATTTAGCAAGAATGACCCCGATCAACATCAATAAATCACTAGACTATAAGAATAGAAATATTTTGGCATACAATGTTGCATAATTAAGCGAGCTACCACCGTAAATTGACTCCAAATAAATAGGTCTACGCCTGACGGAAGATCTTGAAAATGTGAACCCTAACAACCTTGTTAATGTGTTTGACATGTTAGAACCTTATTGGTCACGAGATACGATATTTTATGCGCTCAAGTGGATTGTACAAGCGTATTACTATTATTTGTTGGCACTTGGAAATCCAATCAATCCTTCTCAACAATGAAAGTGAAAGTGAAAGTGAAAGTTGCTTTCATATTTGATATTTCAGGGCCGGTTTTTAAACTTTGTGGTATGCGCCATGCGGATTTTAATATAAGTAAAGTAAGCACACAACTACTTAGGATGGTAAACTTGACGCATGACGGGTTTAACAGCTAAGTCATGTTTCGTAATTCTACCTCGTCAAATTCGGAATTTTTAAGAAAAATGCAATATAGGCCCATTATTTTTCACAAAGTATGATAAGATGAGTTTTTTTTATTTTTTCCACTTTTACATACATTTAAGACCATCAGGCCATAAATTACCGATAGACCTCATAAATGTTAAGATAAGAGTGTTGCACAAATTCTTATAAAGAATCATCAACTTTTATCATAAAAATAGATGAGTTCTTTGTAAGCTAAATTAGCTCAAACTCCTTGCAAGTCCAAACCAAGATAAATATATATTCATATATTATTTGTGTTCGACCGACATGGGCTTCGTCTACTTTTACAAGACCAATTGAAAGTGTCGTGTGCTTAACTAAATTATTATCTAACCTCGTAACTTTTTGAAGGAAAAAAGCTAACTATTAACTTATTGTAGTGTGCTTTCAAATAAGTAATTTAGTCCAATAATAATCATATAATAACTTAGTCTAAGCCATACCTTTATATGCCTCAAAACAAAGAAAAAAGCCATACCTTTATCGTAAGATTTAATCGGTTGACATAAAGCTAAGATCATGATTTTATACAAGTTTTTCTACCCCATATATAAAACCGGCAATTTAAACAAATGTAGGATGAATGAAGATATCACTAACTAAATCATCCTTCTTACTTTTAGAAAGCATCTTATTATAGAGATGATCTAAATTCAACTTCAAACTAGACCTAGTCACAAATTGAATTATAGTAATCACTTTTCATTAATAGTCTATTAAAAGTGGCCTTTAATTCGAAAGGTAAATCACTTAAACCATATAATTTTGTATTAAAATCAAACAGTATCATACAAAACATTATTAAGTTACACAAATTCGACACCTAAGAATCTTCCCTATTGAAACAACCAATTTCTAGATGCAAGTGTCCTTTTCTTTATTGGTGCTTCCATGCATTATCTTTCATCTTTCCTATATTACTTTAACCTTGTTTTCATTGTTACTTATATTTTCTGTAAGCCGTTTTTCTTGTAATTAAACCTACATAATTAACCCCATGCTTGTACAGATGCAGCTGATCGAATCTAGAAACTCTGTTTAATCACAAATCAAGCTCAAAAGATAGGAATCAAGATTAACTTAGTCAAAGCACTCACAAAGCGAGCCAAAAAGACAAAAATGGCCCCCATTAATCTATGATCACAAGCCTTGAGCACACAAAATGATTCCTTCTCAAGCAAAGTGATCAGGACATTATATTAGTACTATTATTTGTTTTCCTTCCAAGAAAAAGGACTACAGGAGTAGATAAAGTTAAGTGAGTGAAACCCAAATCAAAGAAACACCCCACTTAGAATCTTAATGTAACATATCTTCTTAACGTTGGATTGGAACAACTCCCCAGTTGATTCCCTATCAACCAAACTGAAAAGAAAAACACCCACAAAGTGACCTAACTTTGCATTTTTCTTTTCTTCTTCTTTTCATTTTTCCTCACTTATCATTTTCAGTCACTCACTTATAAATTCTTCCTAAAGTCTTTCCTAATCCCAATCCCCCTATTTTCTCCTCTTATATGGAGTACTACAACTGTGCAGATTATACAAAGCATACATTAATGTGTGATGAGTCATGAGAGACATCCCTACCCATATCCTCCAAATTAATAGGGTATGACACGCACCACTTTGTTTTAGGGTCTAGGCATTCTGCTAACACGAACAAAGGTTGAGAAACCTTATTGATATTAAATTAAAGCCAATTGAAAGCACAGAATGAATAATGTGTGGAGCGAGATTGTTCAAGACTCCTAGAGTGTTTCTCAATGTTAAACCTCACTGGCATTTTCACTGAAATTTGATATCGTTGTATGACGGAAAGTTGTATGTTAAAAGGTCCCAAAACTTACTTGATCACCCTATTACTGTGTACGGTCTTTGTTGGCCAACATAATTATGTCTACTTCAATTTCATGATAAAAATGATCTTATTACTTTGTACGGTCTTTTACCCTTTTTGTAATCTTATAAATGAATGTTTATTGTCGGTTAATTTCAATACGACGGTCTATCAATCTACTACTTGTGAAACTTTTATAATATATAATATACGAATGACGTGTGGGATTAGTCGTAAAGATTAGAGATTATGGTATTGTGAATGTTAAATCATATATATAATTTCCTTTCCCTTTCATGTGAGCGGACATAACTGACATGATTTCACAATTTTTTTTCATTTAGTGCAACTTCAGTTATTTAAGCACAACCTCATATACGAATTTTTAATTTTGAGAAAACGATTAGAGATTTAATCAACCAAATTTGACTCTAAAACATAACATGTTGTAGACTTGTGTTAAAAATACAAATTTACGTTATTCCCTTATTTTAATAATCTGTTAAGCCTCCAATAATTTATTAATAATATAGCCATTGTAATTTTCATAAAAAGTTATATATATATATGAATATCTCACACTCTCATTTTAACTTTAAGGTCGAATATAAGCTTTTACAATGTGTAGTGAAAATTTTCTTGCGAAAACGATATAATTAAGTAACTATAAACTCATTTAATTACAAACGTCATACTTTATAAGTTCACACATATGATTATTAACTTATTAATAAAACAATCATACAGAACCCTGCTCACTTTCTTACATTGATATTGTGTATTGCACAGGAAGTTTCAATCAGTGAGGACATGTGAACGTCACGCGCTAGAAGACAGGTAAGTGAGGTGAGTGGATAACACAAGCCTATAAGAAAAAGAGAAAACTGGAGAGAATCCAGAACTAAAAAAAACCAAGAAAAAGGTTAAGCCAACACTCACTTCATGTTACATTACATAGATAGACAGAGAGAGATGACTAGTATAACTGTATAAGGACCCCCAAATCCCGGAAATATGTAAACCCCATAAAAAAATAAAAATAAATAAAAATCATATCTCATACGAGTAGTACTATTATTGTTATAGTTATTTATCTCATACTACTACTTCTACTAAAGAAAAGAAAAGAAAAGAAAAGCCTCTGAGTTTGATAACAAAAAAACAGTACCCCATAAATAAAAAGCTGAAAAGCAAAGCAGCACACCAACAAGATCCACCTCGAACACCCCTCCTCTCCCTCTCTGAGTCTCTTCTCACTACCACCACTCTTTCATCTTCTTCTTCTCCTCTTGATAATCAAGAGAGAGTCTTGTATACTTTCACAAAAACCATTTTTTCTGATGATTTTCTTCTGTATAGTTAATAAGATATTATTCCTATGTAATCCCATTTTTGTGTCCTATGTCAGTTTTCCTGCAATTATCCTTAATAAAAGCAAGTTTTTAACAATCTGACAAGAAGTGTCCACAACAGATTTCCCCACCAAAAACAAAATTTAAGCCATACCCATTTGAGATAAGCACCCCAATTTTGGTGGGTAGGTCTCATATTTTTGTGAAAATGAGGGAAGAGGACTCAAATTGGTTCTCAAAGTGGGAGGAAGAGCTTCCACCCCCTGATGAGCTCATGCCATTGAATCAAACCCTAATCACCCCTGATCTCGCCACGGCTTTTGATATTAGGAGCAGTAACGGGAGCGCGCCAATCTCGCTCCTGCACCAGCACCACCACGCTTTGTCTTCACCGCAGCTGCTCCACCACCACCACGGGGGCCATAATTATGGGCAGCAGCAGCAGAGCAGCTCGGCCCCCCAGCCGCCCCCTCCTCAACCCAACTCGTCGGAGTTTGACTCGTCTTCCGAGTTGGGTGGTGGTGGAGGAGGAGGAGGGGGCGGAGGGGGTGGAGGCGGGGCCGCTTCAGGAGGCGGGATTGGCGAGGAGCCAGCCCGGACACTGAAGCGGCCCCGCCTCGTGTGGACCCCACAGCTCCACAAGAGGTTTGTGGACGCTGTGGCCCACTTGGGTATAAAGAATGCTGTACCCAAGACCATAATGCAGCTCATGAGCGTTGATGGTCTCACTAGAGAAAATGTTGCCAGCCACTTGCAGAAGTACCGCCTTTATCTTAAGCGAATGCAGGGCCTCAACAATGGTACCGGGCCTGGTGCGGGTAACGGGCCGGGCAACGGGCTGTCCGGGTCAGCTGACCCCACTGACCAGCTCTTCGCCAGCTCCCCCGTCCCGGCCCATTTCTTGCACCAGGGCGGGGCCGGGGGAGGGGGTGGGGGTGGGGGAGGTGGGCCGAGGCCGAATTCGGACCATTTCATGCCTTACATGCAAGTGCCCGCCATCCACCACCAGCAGATGGCGGCCGTGACGGGGCACTCGCAGATGCAGGCCCAGTATCATAGGCAGATGGGCCACTTTGGGTCAGGCCAAGGGGGTGGGCAGTTTGAGCACCCATTTTTGTCAAGGCAAGCTCAATTAGGTGCAAATAGAAATGGTATGTTGCAGAATTCTGGGTATGTGGATGATGTGGAGTCAGCAACAGCCAACAATGCCAGGAAAGTCCTCACTCTTTTCCCAACTGGGGATGACTAAAACTTTTATGGTAAAAAAAAAAAAATTTGAAGAAATGAGGGAGTTTGTGTTAGAATTTGGTGGAAAATGTTGTTAATTGTTGTTCTAATTATTGCCAATTAGTTTTTGGTGATGGTAATTTTTTTAGTCTTTTGTTTAGAATTTTTTTGGGAACATTTGAGCAACTAATACGGTTGGGGATGGGGATATGAGAATTCGAACATGAGACAAACCCCAGGTTGGTTGAACTCCTAACAACTAAACCAACCTTGATCCTCAGTCTCTTGTTTAGATATAGAGGTGTTTTTTTTTTTATCTTTTAATGGGCAGTGTTAATTCAGGGGTCTTTGGACATAAGCTGCTATAATTGATCATGGTGTAAATTAAGTCATCTTATAGAGGTGTTTTTCGCTTTATTGGGCTTCTAGTGACTGAGTAATTGATCATGATGTCACTTTTCGGGGGCAGCCAAAAAAATAATGCTGAGAGTATGTGATGATGATGATACTCATTTCTTAGTTTTTGGAAGTCATCTCCTATGATTGAAGATTGAAGAAGCATCATTTGGCTTAGGAGGAGGTTATGATCAACTGTTCAAATTGTTGCCTTGGCTGATCATTGTTGCTATAATTGGATGGAGAACTTCACATTCAAGCTCCATCTTCCAGTAAAAGCCAGGCAGGAAGATTGGTTTCGACTATTGAGCAGGGCTTCTTATTGCGAAATCCGAACTTTGGTCACCATGATGATCACATTTGAGCCTGGCTGGGTGCTTGAACAATCTTCATTGAGTCAAATGTAATAGTTGATGTTTTGTTGCCAATGTAGCAAGTGTCTTGTAGATGTGGTTCTTCCTTGTTGTAAATTGTGTCATTCCAAATATTAAAAAACCTCCGATTTCGAAACATATCTCATACTCTCATTAGTGTGTTCACTGCTGTCATAGCTCTCTATGAACATTCAACTTGTAGTTATGCTGTTATGTTGCGTTGTTATGTCGGACCGTACTGTTAATCTTACGGTAGATACTCAATACAATGTGAATCTTAGTCGTATTATAATAGCGCGATTTCCCAACATTTTTAGTGGTACATTATCGAAGAGTATATCTGTATCTATATTAGATCCATCGCATTCAGCCAGATCTCTTGCATTGCTTATATTATAATGAAGGTTGAATCATTCAAATCTCATTTATTTAACAGCTGTAATAGACAACTCCATGCTGTTAGGATCTGGCAAAATGTGTGTTACTTAACTGATCAAGGAGGATTCTCTGCAGTCAGATCATGTGTCCAACAGAATCAGCTCAAGCTTCCTGCACTGCAGATTTGGTACCTAAAATTGTTGAGTTTCATGCTGGAAAATGGAATGTTGATCATCTGGGGGTTGTACTTGCAGCTATGATTTGTACTAGATCATTGACACTAAGCTTCACATCAAATCACTTGAGCTTTCTTGGGTGTTTCTTTGACTACAATATTGGTTAAAATTGATTACTGAATTGCCACTTTTTCTCTACTAACTCTTGAAACTGTCCTGAAAATGGGGAAACTGCATTGTATGTCAGGGGATCTTTTAAATGTGTATAAATGCTGAATTACAATGGCTACAGTTTTAGTAAATAGAGGAAGTTACTAGGAATGTCACACAAAATCCCACTTGCATGTTGTTTCAGGCGATGCCGGTAGAAATAAGCATGTTATGGGATTCTTTGCTTTGCTTTCTAGATAATTTGTGTTGGGAGTCACTGTTTGTGTTTGCCTATGGTATACTACTAGCCAATTGTGTTAGGCCTTGGTTGGTAGAGTTCTAAGAATGTGAGAGTCCAGCATAATCCTAATTCTTTCCATGCCGAAAATTTTGCAACTCATCCCTTGTGTTACTAAAGTGGTAGGTCATGTTCATCATATTGGGAAGTAAGGGACACATTTTACTATTAAGTATAACTATACAAACTTAAAACAGCAATGCTAGGGATATTCTCCAATCAATATTAATAGTATTAGTAATAATATACTAATGATAATAAATCTAGGGAATTAGTGCTAGCAGCTTGCATTTTGTTTTTTATTCAGTTATTATTTTTACAAAATTGGGTTGTATCATATTGCACCTTTCGGAATAAAATTGATAATTTGTTTGAACTGCATCGAAACACACCTGCTATTTAACAAACTCTCCTTCAAATGCAACTTGTGAATGATCACAATCTATTTACGTAAAATCAATGACATTTTACTCCATATAGCTGCAATTTAATATACTTGATTCACCAAGTCGAATCTCATCGATCTAACATCAACATGCCTGATTAACTAGCTCTAATGAGTTCACGTTTAGAGCAATTGAGATTAATTGTCTGAACTATCTTTTCATAAAATGTCCTACCTCCTTAAAATGCCACATTAACATCTTTGTTTTTCAAAGCAATGATGCACACTTCAAAGTTCAGTTACTTTTGACATATAAAGATGTTATTTTTTAAAGCATCTAGGCTTGAGGTAACTCCATCTGCGCTTTGTGTTTGTCGATTATTATATTATTGCGATTTTCTTCATATATGAATAATCAATAAAGTTAAGAAATAGGAGATGAGGCACAATTCGGGAGTTAGAATGTCCATTGCACCTACAAAAGTCTTTCAAGTATTGGCCTTCTCTTGCATGAGATTTGTACAAACTGATTATATTGCAGCCCACTACAGCAATATGGGTTTTCTCAATATGGTTTGACTTGATAGAAATTAGGAGATTGTATAATTCATGTATTACAATACAACTTAAAAAAAAGAACTAATTCAAGTGATTATTGCTCTCTTATCACGATTATGTGGCTGGAGGTTTGACTCTAATCACATATTTTACAACTCAAACAGTTTGAGAAGGAGGTTTTAGACTTTTTAACATGCGCATACTAGGACAACGAGGTATAACTATTCGCTTACCCAACAATATAAGGACTAAGGTTCCAACTTATATTATCAATACTATAAAGAGATATGTTCGTCTAACGAATGAGAAAAGAGCAATCATGGTTGAGCAAGTGATGTCAAGAAGAGAGGTAGCAAACAAAGATCACAAAGGGACATACGACATGGTAGGGCTCCAAGGGTAGGACTAGGATTTTTCACATGGGGGTTTTAGAGGGGGACAGGGGCATGAAAGGACAGTAAAGACTCATAAGAGATCGCCTTTTCTATTTCTTGGAGTTAAGGATTGCTTGTGGGGACCCTCCACTATATGACTATTACTATAATAGTGGTAGAGTAGAATATGCTAAAGCCAAATATATCTCGTTAAACACTCTTCAGCTAGGGACCAAACAGGGCACAAGGAATTTTCTGTCATATGTGGGGCGGCATGATCCTCATACTTTCATTTTTCTTAATCTATTAATAAGATCCCCCACCAATCGAAGCAAACAAATACAAATGACTTTGGTTGACCTTGTGATTAATTATCTGTTCTGGGTTCCTCATGATAATAAAAAAGAAACTGATTTTGCTTGGAAGGATTGTTTATTATCTATGATTTTGGAGTATATGGAATTGATCCGACTCAACACTTTGCAATGTTAATCCGGTAGGAGTCAATTATTATGTGCTCCAAAAGTATCAAAAGATAAAAATAAAGATACTACTCAAATCAATTAGTAAGAGATTGTTATATTATGACCAGAGTTCTGAAGTTCGTCACCTCGGAAATCTATTATTGTCAAGACTCATGATAAAAATCTTATCGTTTAAATAGTTATACTTGAATCACAACTATACCCGCTGATGGGCCAAGAAATATACTAGTAACCTAGAATTAGTGTAATCACATTTTACGTAGCTTTATAACATAACATAAGTCACCTCAATATATATGATCACTATATAAAAATAGAGATCATACCAAAAAAAATTTTATATATAAAATAGAGAGTACTATGCTCTAAGAATACTTTGTCATAAGCTCTAAACATTTTTTCTAGCTTTTTGCCCATAAAAAATGCAGTAACCACCTTCATTCCATCAAGTACCTAAATTGACGTGTAAACAACCTGATCTATTTAACTTCCTTTTATTTAAATTTAGACTACTTGTTAGATAATTTGTGTAGATCCAATTTTTTTTCTTTATCTTATACTCGATCCGTATACATTTATTTGCTTTTTCCACCAATCCTCATTATATGTGAGTGGAGCATCAGTGCTCTTACAAAAGGGCATAGATTTATCAAGTTAAGTGGTACCAATATCATTTGATCTCCCTAAATAATTCATATGACATCCAAATTCTTGGTAAAGGTTTAAGTGTCTTTGAAAATTTTCAATCATGGGAGTTGTTTACTTCAGTTGAAAGTGACATTTCCAACAGCTTAAAGTAACTTTAAGATACTCCACATAAATTCCATCTTTTTGCTAATTTTGGTACCTTAATAAGATTGGCAAAAATTGGCAGACAAATCTAAAACTAATCTTTCTTTACATAGTATAAGCTTCGGGACTTGGAAAAATGAGAGAGAAAATGTAAAGAGCAAGTGATCTAATTAGCACCCTGAAATCCTTGGAAGTCGAGAAGAGGGTCAAGAATAGGAAGGGCAAAACTTCAAACCCCAAACTTAATTCCAATCTACACTAAAACATCGCACTCAAATAGATTTTATTATTGGGTGTTGTTTTATCTGAAACCTTTTCTTTCACTTAAAAATACTAATAACAGTAATAAAAACAATAAACCAAAAGGAAACTATCGGTCAGGCTTACACAATTTCTGTGGAGACCTTTGAATGTCAGATTTTCAACTATGATCATTGATCACTACTTACCTTCAGAACTCTTCTATCAATTGGAGCAATAATCTATCACTATGATTCTCGCATCATGAGAGCTTCACAATGCTCACTGAAAACTTTATGTGAAAAAAGGTAGATTGGGTCACCCAATCAATCCTTAGTGGAGACAGAACTAAATGTCACATTCAGTTCTTCCAGAAATTGTAAAGAAACTATTTTTAAAGTTTTGTGATCATGATCCACAAATACTTAACTAAGATCCTTGTTCCAACTCATATAGGAAAACCTCTCTTGCCGTCATATGTCCAAGTCCATGATTCCCCATCCACACTGTCTCATGAAAATCCCACCTACCATTCACTCCACATAACACTAACTACCATCGTATGCCAATAATAATACAACAATAATAATGAGAAGGTCAAGGTAAGATTTCTCTTGATTACAGACTCAACCCGTTCTAATAACACTTGCGGGAAATTTATTCCTTTGTACATATATCTTTGTGGGTCAAAGCATGTAACACTAGTTAATCACTACGACAAAACTAGTATGAGTGAGTGATTTACATACTATTGATTATGTCCGGGGTTCAATTGAGCGCTTACCACAAACAACAGTTGTGGATTTACCTTAGTCTAAATAAAAATTAATATAGACATAATGACACCACCTCGAGAATAAGAGAACTACTACACGCTTCAATTTCCGTAATTTTCTGATAACAAATTGGCTGATTTTGGGACAAATAAACTATACAACCTCACGAAGTCACAAATATTTTTATTTGTTAGATGCTCTGAAAAATTTGTCATTCTTGATCTCCAAGGGTTAAGATTCAGAGGATTAAATCACAATAATCTTTAAACTACTTTGGTTTCATCAAATTCCTTGTTGTTTAGAGAGGCTTCTAAACTCTGATTTCGACAACTCAGAAGTCCAGTTGCACGAAACGTCCACTATCCATCCAAATTAATAATCTAAGCAATGGGAGAGGAATAATGACCTTAGATATGGGGCTAATTATTGAAAGTACAACCTGGCAAATGATGTCAAAACAAATAATTAGCCCATAATTTTAGTACCCAATTAACATTTCTTTAGAATTGTCACCCCACTTTGATACCCTATCCTAGCAAGTTCCTGTCCCATGTGAAAATTATAAAGTTTTTGGCATGGAGTGTTTGTCACTTAAAAGTGTAGGCAAAAAGTTTTGTGAATTTGACCTTCCCTTAACCTGAAGGGAACAATTTGGGATCTCCAAGATGATACAGTAAGAAAGTGACCCTAAATTCACTCCTATACCAATTAGCAGATAGTATAATCCCATGCCACAAGGAATCTTTGGCACCACATGTTGGGACTTTTAGGGTAATATCATCATGTCCTGTGTCACAACTCACAGGCATGCTGAGCATTAAACTACTTGAATCATTCAGATGATGTTCTGACACAATGTCAATTAAGACTATTAATGACCGTGAATTTCACCCTTACTAATCTACTTCGAAGAAAGCAATGTATTAATCTGATAGTGTATTTTCTACTCCATGAGAGAACAAAGAAACATAAGAGCAATAGCAGGGGAGATCAAGGTGTTATGCATAGTTACTACAACAAAGTCTAATTGGACAGACGTCTGACATGAGAATTGAGAAGACAGAAGGCTACAGACTAAAAAACATAAAGACCTATCCTCAGAAACATATGGGTAGTAGCACACAGACTAAAGTTTTAGACATATATTCCAACAAATAACCCTACACACGAAGTCTAATTAATATTGATTGATGTAGTTCTAATGGAAACAGGTGGTTTTTGATAATAAATGGAATACAAACACTGCCACATAGTTGTCACTTAATGGTTCTGGGAGTAATCGAAGCTGAGAGGTTGCTGACAGAAAGGAGCCTGCAACAAAAGAGGATAAATTCCAGATATTAGAATAATTTGTGGGCAATAAAGACATCAGATTAATAGTACCCACAAACATATAAAAATAATCCCACCCTCAGACACAAAAATACAATGTGTGGAAGGTAGATTGGGGAACTGATTTTTACACTCCCATAAGTTATTTTTACACTCCCACTAGCCTCTCCCATGTGAGAGCACACATTTTAGTGCAATTTTTAATTCCTCTCACATGTGGAGTGTAAAAATCAACCAGGGGAGTGTAAAAATCAT
>CAAKMY010047122.1:0-23233 GCA_901111285.1 Corrigiola litoralis | reverse complement strand
CCCCCCCGAGGTAGGTTTGTTGGTTATTTCAGGTCACCGGAGCTCGCAAGTCAAACAGTGAAGGCATTGCCCCATTCACACTAAACAAGACCATTGAGAGTTATTTGGATAGATCCTTTTGTTGAGTTTGTCAATGCACGTTGAGAAGCATAAGGAGCATTTCCCAAAATATCAAGGGAAAAGATACAACTAACCCCAAAGAAAGAGGATTGGATAGCCAGAAAGAGATGAGATGTGGAGATTGTTTTCTAAGATGTTGCAACATATCTATTAAGTGAAGAACTATATATACCGAAGACCGTTATTGAAGAGGATACATTTGATCAAGCACTAAAACTCCATTACTTTACTCTCTTGTAATAACACTCGCTTTTTTCTCTTTACTCAGTTGTCAGCTAGTTGTCCATTATAGTATGCAAGCAACAATCATAGTGAAACACATTTAAGGGCTAGTAACCTAAATCTCCCGTGGATATTTCCTATTCAAAGGGTTTTCCACGTAAAAATCTTGTTGTCATTCTTAAGTTCTTGCTATTTACATCTTTGTCATCCAAAGTTCTGTACTATTGACCGTAGTTGACTTCAAGCCCATATTAATATTTTCACGAGATCACCTAGTTGACGCACATACATCATCATATATTATTGGTAAAGTTTTATTCGAAATACATAGACTGGAGTTTAACATTCATAATTACATGTAGCGGATGCCAAAAGAAAAAAATTGAATATCTACAAAAGGTAAGGAAATTAATATAAATATAGTAGTAGATGATAGAAAAAATTAAAAATCCCGTAGAGGAGCACAATTATAAGTTAATTAGAAGACTATTTAATGCTTTGCATTCTTGTATTATTTCTTCTTATGTTTGACAGACAAAAAAAATGAATAATTATCCAGATACCCTTGAAGTTTTGTCTTTTTTCAATGGTATCCCTTAGGTTTGAAGCTTATCTATGGTACCCCTGTGGTTTATTGTTGACAAAATAAGAAAACTTAATATCATATGAATTAAAGTTAATTAGATGTACTTAAACTATTTTCTTTGTTGATTAAGTCATTAACCCCTTAACTCATTTATTCTGCTCTTAAATTATTTAAATCATTTTCTTTGTTAGTTAAGTCATTTTTCTTAACTTAATTAAGTAATTTTTTTAGGCATTTTATTTGCGAGTTATATCATTTTCATAGATTTATGATTCATTTTTTTATAAATTATGTCATTAAAAATAATTAATTCATTTTATTTGTTAAGTAAGGTTTAAGTTAGTTTGTTAATTACAAACCTCAGGGATATCAAAGATAAATCTCAAATCAGGGGTACCATAAAAAAAAGGCAAAACTTTATGGGTATCCTAGATATTTTCCCAAAAAATTGAATTCTTTTAAAGGGAACTTGTCCTTGTCTAATACAGAGCATCAAGCATGAAAAAAATGGTAGAAACCAAAAGTCACAGTAAGGTGAAACTATTAAGCGAACATGATTAGAGTCATATAGTCATAGAGACATAGATTCATAGTAAAACAAATAAAGATAAACCTGTTCCCCAGAAATCATGCATGAGATCAGTTTGGCACTCAAAATAGTCCAGCATTGTCGCATTAATAAGTACGTAGTAGTATGCAAACAAACCAACTCACCATTTCACCAAAAAAAAAACAAACCAACTCACCACAACAAATAAATACATAACCACAGAACGTTACTACGTTTTACTTCTGTACTGCCCTAGCCTTGCCCACGTTAAACTAAACGCACCACCAATTTCACAGTTCCATCGCTTTATCTGTACTTCAGGTTCAACACCAAAAAACTCAACACCTTCAAACAAAGATAGAACAAGTCTCTGGCATACACCATTACTAACTGATGCTTAGCCGTGATCATCAGGGCTAGCTGATAGAGCCATTCGGCGGTGTTGATACTCCTTTGACAAAAATGACACTAGGTAATCAACTAGGTGATGTCCCGTCCACATTAGAATCACTGGGACACTTGTGAAGTACACCGCTATCTCCAACTCCTTCAATAAAGTTGTGCTGTTGCTATTTGCTAACCATTTTTCCTTGCATAAACATGTGAATTACAACAATAATTTCCATCCTAAAACGCATTCATCCTCGATCACAAACAAAATTAGTCAAAGTTATATATCCGGTAAACACATATTATAAATTAATACCCAACAGGAGAGCAAAATTAATTAAAAGACTTTAAAAAATAAAAGATAAGTAGCTGAAAATTAATATAATAGAGATTCGACCTTTTAACTGATGAGTGGATCTATTTTAGTAACCAATTAATCTTAATTAAACTGCCTGTGAAGTTGATGAACCATATCTTTTCGCAGATTTGTAACTCTAAAGAGATAAACATTTAAGTTAAGAGATAAACTTTTAACTTAAAAGATAACTTAAGAGGTAAACAAACCAGCTGCAGATATATGTGATATTTATATGCAACCAACCAGCATATAAGTTCACTTCTTATCGACTTCTTCACACAGCATTTTACCATGGAGCAACCAGGGCTCAGTAGCCAACAATATGACAATGGAGCATCTAAAATTACTGAACTCACTACTGAGCAGCTTGAGGAATATTTGTCATCGTTTCCGTCTGGCTATAGATTTGAACCTATGGATCATGAACTAATCCGAGACTATCTAATACCCAAGATTAATGGCGAACATCTACCACGTAATTTGATGCATGTTGTCAATATCTACAAATACAACCCTGAATACCTCACAGGTTCGTTCTATATTCTTTTTAAATTAATCTCCTTGTTTAAGGGTTTATGATAAATTAGTATGAGTGTGTGACGTAAATGATTCATTGAGGAAAAAAATAGGAACAAAATTGGGGTAGAGAGATGAGAGATCTATATGGTTAAGCTTATGCTATTGTTGTTGAATACTTACAATTATAATTATGTTTGCTTGGTGTACATTCTCCTGTTCAATTTTGTGGTATCATATATATCATCAGTATGTTATCTTTACCCTTCACGTTCATGATTATGTGATGTTGTTATTATAGGCCTACAGGGAACCACATGGAGGTATCGATTTTGGACGCGAAATTTGGTACCTCCTTGTGGCACTCAAATTCGGTATCATTACCTTCCTTTCTCAATTTCCTACCTTTTTTATTTTTTTATATATTGAATTTCTATATTTATTTTCATTTTTCAAAACAAGTTCTGGTCTAGTGACACAATATATCTAAACATTTTATGACGATCCTCTCAGAAGTCTGGAGGGTGGTTATCGGCGGAACACTTTGGGAGGTCTTTTTCTGGTTTTATGTTGTTATAGCGCATGGCCGGGCTTTGCACCCTTACTTTTTTTACTTGACTAATAAATAAAATCACTATCGACAAAAACTGTAGCTATAGTAATGCCTACAAACTACCATAAACATAACACAATATAATATCTATAATTGAGTTAAATTAGACACCATACCTTTTTGTCAACATGATAAGAAAATAACTAGCTCAAATGATTGGAGTTATCTTATCCCAATTATGAGCTTGGGGATTGGATTCTTATCCACAACTTTGGGCGCGCTCATTTCAAACAAACAAACAAACAAAACCTTTTATCAACATGGTAAACCTATACAAAGAATGACCTCTTATCATTTTTTAACTAAAAATTAACTATTCCGTATAAGATCGTCTAAACAACAACCACTCTTAGAACAATCATTAACCTCTCCCTCCTTTTCATGAATTAATTAATTACATAAGTAGTGATGGTCATTCTTAAAAAAAAAGTTAAATAATTAAAGTCAAGAAAATAGTGCTAGAATTTATCAGGTGCTTCGATCTTTCTCAATCCTCAATTAGCATCCCTCCTTTGCTTATCTATTAAAAGGCTAACCATATACTCCTACTTGTTTTTTTTGGCTTATTGATTTGATAAAATTTCCATTGCTAGAGGAATTACTATGATTATTATTTTTACTAAAAGACATTTTATTTTCCCTATTTTTATAGCCATGTATAAAGCCCAAGGTGGAAAGAAGTGGTACTTCTTCACTTCGAGAGAGAGAAAATATCGAAATGGAAAACGCCCAAATAGAAAGGCCGGTGATGGATATTGGAAAGCAACCGGAGCAGATAAGGATATTAAAAATGATGGGAAAGTAGTAGGTCATAGAAAGGCATTAGTTTTTTACGAAGGGAGACCCCCAAAAGGTGACAAGACACCTTGGATCATGCATGAATTCCGTATCCAAGATGATCCTAATGATCCTTCTAAGTCGAAGAAAAGAAAAATTAATTCCAATGATGATACTAGTATGAGGGTAAGAATAAATTCCATTTTTCCAATTATTGAATGTGTCATTCTTGAGTTGTGGACTAAGTCATTTACTTAAGCTGATAAAACAATCATTTTTTTCGTTTGATTTTTATTTTTCTTCTTATAATTGATTATTATCTCTTCAGAATAACTTGAATTATTTTACAAATAATCAACTTGAAAATTTAGTATATATCATCTATATTTATTTCCTCTACCATCACAAAGATATGTTGTCTAGTGGTTTCTAACAACATTATATTATTGTAGCTCGCCCGAGGGCAAAAACCATGGTTGCATGGCTTGTCACGCACAGCTGACTTCATATTTCTTTTCTTTTTTATCTTTTTTGTTGTAGTTGGATGATCATGTTCTATGTAGAATCTACAAGAAAGAGGAAACTGATAAAGATCGAAATCAGCTTCAACAAGAAGTTAAAGTTCAAGAAGACGCTCCGGTAGAAGATACATTCACTGATAGACTTATGCAATCAAGCGACATATTCGCCAGCCTTTACGATCAGAATACACTTCCAACGATGAACATCTATTCTGATTCCCAGCACAATAGCTCGACATCCCATTCAGATATCAACAGTGACTATTATAGAGTAAATAGTAATCAAGATACATTGTTCAGAACGCGTACATATGAATATCAACAACCGTATACAAGTGATGATCAACCTGACTGCTCTTTATTTTTAGAGCCAGAGTCAGTATCTCTGTGGAGTGATGACTACGGCACATCGCCCTGGTCTAGTGAAGGTTACAAGAATCTGTCCATTGAGAAGCATTCACCCCATTCTCATCATGGAACATTATCGTAGCGGCGTGATAGAAACGAATTTGCATTTACGGAATCTATGATGTTTTTGAACATTTGGCTCTTAGCTATTGTTCATATTGATTTATTTTGATACTAAATACATATGCTAGGTAATTGGTCCAATTTGATGTTAGACTCTTACTTTTTTTCATCTTGTGAGGATTGTCTAAGCTTATTTTGATACTAGATACATATGATCATTCCTCTCTTTTCTTTTTTACTTGTACCATGATACATTTCTGATGTCGAACAGCTCATGAATATCGGTACGCAGTCAGGAAATTTTGTCATGTTCTTTAATTTTTGTCAAAAAAATATTTGGGTGCCACCTTATTGCCAAATTTTGTTACTTTCAATGCCTGAAAACTGCCTAAAACGGAATGAGAGAATAATAGAAATACCCAATAAAAAGGGGACAAAGTAGATCATCATACAATGAACTACACTTAAGATCATACCTTCGAAACTAGAAACTAGATCTGACGCAAATATTTCTACATTTGTTCTAAAAGTGCATTCACCTTTGTACAGACGTAGGTACTTAAAGAAACAGTAAACAACGAGTTGCTCATTTGTCGCAAATTCACCAGTCTTTACTAGTTGGGTTGGGCTTTGATAATGTTCTTCCAACTCCAACTTGAAAATGTAGGAAGGAGGGGGAGGCACGGATATAAAAATATATGGTTGATGCCTTGATGGAGTTGATCATCCAACCATTATTGAATGTCTATGATATTGAAACAGTTACAGCAAGCCAGGTGTTCATTGAAAATTTCATAAATGGTGTCCCGAGGTGAGGCATAATTCAAAATTGGTGTCCTCACATTTTTGTATTACTTTTTTAGTGCCCTGAGATCACTATATAATCCACGTTTGGTGACCTACAACTAACACCGTTAGCTTTTTCGTCAAATTTCTTGTAATATAAGATTTTTTACTTTAAAATAATTACTAATTACTAGTATTTTATTTTGGAAATGATAAACATGTTATCTTTGCAGAAATTTGACGGAAAAGTTAACGGTTGTTAACTTAAGGTCACCAAACGTGGATTATATAGTGACATCATGGACCAAAAAGGTAATACTAAAATGCGATGACACTAATTGTGAATTACGCCTAATCTCGGGACACCATTTATAAAATTTTCCTTTATCTTATCACATCAACAAGTAGTAAAATTATTAGGGATGTCAGTCTTAGGCAGTAACAAGTTGCGCTGATCAGAGATTCTTATAAGAGAACTTCGTTAGTAGTTAGCCAAGTACTTGTACATAACATTCTGAGAAATTCTCTCGCAATCTCCTCTTCCATCTTTCATCTTACTTTCATATCTCATGAATCGCTATGCTATCATGATAACCCGAAAACTACATAAAATGGACTGAGAGGATAGATGGACTAAAAACTAAGGTATGGAAAGGGGAACAATAAACAATGGACCCCACTCAAGACGCATTCGAATACATAAACTTACTGGATATGTTCTGTTTATGCTTTGACTCATTTGCCCCAAACTTTATTTTGAGATGTCAGTGATTCCTTTTTTCTTTTTTCCTTTTTTCTAGGAATGATAACTTTTTTAAGTATATACCTTCACCTAATAAAGATTTTTACCCTTGCAGTTTCATTTCGCATACAACTAAACTTGTCCGATTTTTAACCGAAAATTCCAGAGTTTAAACGAAACAGGCGAACAACTGATTAAGCAAGGCCAAGAGTGTCTCATATCTTGGTATGCAAAAGATTCAACCCACCACAAGAAATAACTACATGACCACAGACCATTACATTGTATTTTTTCTTTTTTCCTTTTTTCTAGGAATGATAACTTTTTTAAGTATATACCTTCACCTAATACAGATTTTTACCCTTGCAGTCTCATTTCGCATACAACTACACTTGTCCGATTTTTAACCGAAAATTCCAGAGTTTAAACGAAACAGGCGAAAAACTGATTAAGCAAGGCCAAGATTGTCTCATATCTTGGTATGCAAAGGATTCAACCCACCACAAGAAATAACTACATGACCACAGACCATTACATTGTATTTTACATTTTTACAGCCCTAGCCTTGGTAGTCGGGACTCTGACCGTGCTAAAAAAGATGCACCACCAATTCCACAGTTCCTTTTGTACCCTGCGAAATGTAGCTGCTCACAACAATATAGCAATATCGTCGCACCCAAAAAGTGCATTCATCTTTGCACAAACGAGGCACTAGAAGCACTCGCATTAAATTTAATAGAAAACTCATTTACTGCACATTACAAAAATTACTATGTCAAAAACGGAAAACCTAACCAGCATAGCGGAGGGATAGGAAAAAGGGCAAAAGCACACTAATCACCACAGCCTTGATCAAAGGATAAAGATCCCCTCCGTAGGCACAACAATTAATCTTATATATGAAATTTATACTCTCATGGTCACAGATGTGCTGGCTCGAAAGGACAAAAAAAAAACAAGAGAGCTGCATGAAATAAAAGCATAAACAGAAATTTGAATGGACAAAAAACATGGGAATGAGTAAACAACATTAACCAGTACATAAATTATCAATATGATCCTCAATGGAAAGAAAAGCCAAAACATACTGTACATCACTTTGAACTGCCTTTGCCAATCTGGAAAGGGGATCAGCATCACCAAAATCAACTTGCAGCTTCTTAAATGACAAAAATCAGAGAAGATCACTCAATGACGGCAACTTCCTGCTCAACCCTCCAATAGTTAGCATCATTGAACTCGGTCCCCATCTCATCTTCATCTGGCTTCTTCTCAGGCACTTTTGATAGCACAACGGTCTTCTTCAAAGGGCCTGCTTCACCTACGATTCCTTCCTTCAGAGCCTGTTCCATTGCTTTCTCAGTACCTTCAGGTTCAACACCAACAAACTCAACATCCTCCTCAAACAAAGAGGGAACAGGTCTTTGGCATACATCATTATTAACTGATGTTTCGCCGCTACCGACAGGGCTTATAGAGCCATTTGGCGGTGTAGATTCTCCATTGACAGAACTGACACTAGGCGATGTTGGCGATGTTGTCTCGTTCACCATAGAATCACTGGCGGACTGATCATGATCCACAAACGGATTAGTATTGAACTCATCGACTTGCAAACCTGGATTTTCACTGCAATTAACCCAATCAGGCGCAGACCTATCCGCAAATACACCCCCCTTATTATCAGGAGACTCGAACTGGAAGGGAGCGGCTTCCGAAGAAATACCCGCCTTCTCACTACTACTCTCTTCTCGATCGATTAAATTGCTACCAAATCCATTAATATGGCTTGGGCTGGAACTGGAAGTCACATTGCACGAGTCTTTAGCTTCAGCTAACTCTTCATCCTCACCAAGCACAACCTCATCATCACTGCTGCTGTTACCACCATCAACAGGTCCATTCAAGTTGACATCATCCATTGCATCAGAAAGGGAGGTACTCACAGGAGCAGTCTCACTTCTCTCATCTCTGAATATGAACCAGTTTGAATTTGTAAACAAACTGCAGTTTAACAAAACATACACATAAGATTCCAACTCATAGACCTAAACCATGAACACAGACGTCCAAAACAGCTAAAATAGATCAATATAAAAAGGATTTAAGACCCCACAATACTAATGAAGACCCATCAAAGCCCGGGAACTTGCATTTAGAGGGTTTGTCAGACAATTGCCTTGGCTCCAGGATACTTGGTCACCATCAGGTCAGCCCAACAAAAGAAAACTGCTACACTAGGGCCCTTAGTACATTCAAACCATACAGAAGATGTTCTAGCGCAGAGACGTCAACATTCTAAAGCTCTGGCTTTGTTAGCATTGCACTTCCTAATACCCAAAAGCTTCCAAAAAATACCAAGGAAGTTATTATTAAAAATTATTGAAAACAACACTTTTTCAGCTTGCATACCCATATACGAGATTTCAAGCTCCTTCATAGCCTCTATTTACGGTCCTATACCTTGTTTATCCATGCTACAGTTGTTCAGTTTATTTCTTGGGTACTTCTCAAGTCAAGAACTTTGACTAAATCTGTAATTTCCTTTAGTTTCTTTCAGGATCTAATAGATCTACTGGTTTTGGGTAAAACTCTTGACCACCTCTAACCACCACGTTCATCAACCTGTAGTCTGGGTAACAATGTACCATCTTTTCTCTCCAAAAAGCCTCTTCTATGTTTTTGGGCTCCATTGTAGCCTAGAAGGGTTGGAACCGTTACACAATCATGCCGAGATTGGGTCACTCACTTTCTCCACCATGGCCATTCTGCTCACCACCTTTGATTATGAGGTTTGCAGGTCCTTGCATGTGGAGGCATGATTTCACCATTAGGGATCTTAGTCATTTAGGGGATTTGGTTCAAGGTGGTGAACCGTTGGCCATAGCTGGCTGAGGAGCACCAGTATCCATCAGCCATCCGTTATCCTGCTGTAGGAGTGGTGTTCCATTCCGTTTTTTCTCTACAAATGTACTTATATGCAAAAGTCCACATAACAATAGGTTTCTATGAATATTTAGGAAATTTGTACAAAGCCTAAAAGGCTAAAACATCAGAAAATTCTGGAAAAATATGGAAATGATGCCAGATTACTTTTGTTTTTTCTTTACTTAGATATCTCCTAATATAAAGAGCAAAGAAAATTTATGAATTCATGAATTACTATAATGCAGCCATACTCCACACAAACAATATTTCCACAAAACAGTAAACATAAGCTTTCCACAATGAAAGCAAGCAACACTTTTGGAAAATATTAACCCTTATTCTAATCATTTCTCCACGTTCTCAGTAATTTTCCTATATTTGTTATCTTTTAAAATTAAAAAAAAAAATTTATCCCTTTAGAAATCATTAAATTTCTGAATATATTTTGTATTCTAAATATTCATAAATTTAACCTTGAATTTCACCAATATATATCCCTTATCTTACTGCCAACATAACAACTAATATAAACTAGCTTTCAGATCCATACCTAGCAAGAAACAATGCCCACTAGTTGGCCACATTAGTCTGAAATATCTCCAATAATCTACACGAATAGTTAGTTAAGCATGCATATAGTCAAACAGACTCTTGTCAGTGTGCTCCATAGGATTACAAACCTAGATTGAAGGGAAAATTTACAAATACCCAAGTTTAACAGCTGAAATGACAAACGAGCAAAGTGACTTGAACTGCCTAGTATTAGTAACATACCTCCCTTGGTCTTCACCAAGCCGTAGTGATGATATGACAACTTCAGCGGATTCATCATCAAAGTAGACATCCTGCAACCATTAGACACTGGTGAGTGAGAAAAAACCAACTGAACCCTTTTTTGATTTGCAGATGATACTTCAAAAGAATACTAATATAGGTCCTCAAGTAGTTAATCTTAAACAAGGCAAACACTGAGTTATGTTAAGACATAATATTTCATCAAAATGCTATTGTTAGTACCTCATCATCTCGATCAACACCCCCATTGTCCTGCAAGAGTAAAGAACAGCATTATCATTCAGTAGGAGTGCCGCTCTGTATGAAATGTACCCCCAGACTCTAAGAAGCAGTATACCTCTTCAGTAACTTCGTTACCAAATAAATCCCTAGCAAAAGCTTGATTAAGGTTATTAGCTAAAGCAGCAACATCATAATCCCTATCGTGAAGGTCTTCATCATCGCTATCCCGTGTTCTGTCATGCAGCGCAGTCGGACGCCTACATGTGCGGAATACCCAAATGGTTGGGGCATTTAAGTTATACAAGGCAACAGCTTAAAATCACACAAACACTATAATAATTACACAAACATAAAAGCAAAGGTTCAGCTACACAGATGCTGCAATCCAACCGTAAAGACTACTAGTAGTCTTTACCCATATCACGAATCAGTCTACTCAAGGACAGCCACAAGCTTTGCAATCTCTTTCAGAACAGTTGCCTTAGAACATTAGACAGTTAAGTCAAATCAACACAGCAAAAACCACTGGATATATTTTAATTGTGAACTAACGTAGCAAACTTTGTTCGTAATTTCTGTCGTGAACTCTCATGCTACCGATACTCTTTACATACTTTCCACTTCAACAAAGAGATCAAATCCAAGTTTTTCTCTTTTCTTTCCTTTTCCTTTGAGATATAGCCAAAAGTAAAGGAGGAAAATTAAAAAATTGAAGCCTTAGATCTTCTAGGAGTTCTTCTAGAAACAAAATTAATCCTGTGGTTAACCGTTTAGGCCTTGTTTGGTTGTTGTAACTAGGCTATGG
Source organism: Corrigiola litoralis (assembly GCA_901111285.1). NCBI lineage: Eukaryota > Viridiplantae > Streptophyta > Magnoliopsida > Caryophyllales > Caryophyllaceae > Corrigiola > Corrigiola litoralis. The sequence goes on along the minus strand of CAAKMY010047122.1, from coordinate 11,831 downwards.
AACTTCAATTTCCATGAAAGTAAAAAAAGTTACATTGTTTGGTTGGACTACTTTCATGGAACTTGGAATCCATGTGTAAGTTACATCAAATCATGGGTAGTTACTTACCTTGTGGAACGTAGGTAAGTGGAACTTCCCATAAGCTATTTTATGAGGTCACATTTGCCCATGTAAAGAGAGTACCTTATGTGGAAAAGTGGGTTAATTTTGTCATTTTTAAATACTTCCAAGGAGGTTAACGTGAGGAAATAAACAAGATAACTTATATGGAACTAAAATTTTCATATGTAAGTTTGGCTTGCATGAGGCCCCAACTTCCATGGAAGTTGAGTTCAAGAAAACAAACAACTAAAGAAGGCCTCAACCATTACATTAACAATCCAAACTAGGTACCATACTTCTCTAAGCCCATTAATTAGAACTTTCTCCCCATAACAAGTTGGTGGAAGCTTCCATTCTACACCTAGAAGCATAAAAATACCACTCCATGAAGTGCTTCTTCAAACTTTGGCAATCTCTCTTTCAGTCAAAATAAGCACATCCTTTATCTAAACACATTGCATGAATTGTCTAAGAACAGCTTCATCATAGGACAATGGAAAAACAGAAGCACAGACAACCATGTATACACCATTTGACACCCAGGCAAAGACAATCATGTATAAACCATTTGACACCAGGAATTCAGGCATGTCCATGAGTTCCTTTACGGATTGAATCCAGAGGCAAATTTTTGACAAGATACTCAAAAAGGAATGCTTTCGAATAAGTAATAAAGCCCTGAAATCGTAGGACATGTAACCAAGTAACATGACAGAATATAGCGATCTTGGGTACTTGGAACTGAAAAACAACAGCAGCACATAATAACAAGGAAAAGTTACCGAGAATAATCCGTACTTTTCATGTTCTTCTAAAAATAATCCCTACTGTCGATTATTCTGGAATGATCCGCCTCATTTATTCCAAAAACAATCCCACCACCCCCGAACCTAAATTTTGATTTTCATTTTAACCCAAACCTCCCTCTTTTCTCTCTCATATCCATCCTTCACCTCAACCACCACTACCACCAAATAACATGATTAGCCCCATGAATTGCTCCTCCCGCACCCTCCTCTTTATCACCCTCCTCTTCTTACCTTCATCACCACCATCACCACAACAAACCCAAATCTGAACCCAGAAAATCCCCTAGAAAATCAGCTCCTCCCACACTCGACTCGAAAAATTGCTCCTCCCACACCTCTTCTTCCCTTCACCACCACCACCAAACTCAAACCCAAAAAATCCCCAAAAAAAAAATCAGCCCCCCACCCGATAAACCCCAACCCTGAACTAAAACAGGAAGAGATAGGGTATCGGTGCTTATTGAGGGTGGGGGTTGTGGAACTCGCCAGCCAGAAGGGGTGGGAGACGGGGAGTGGTTTGGATTAGGGCTTGCGAAGGTGGGGTGGGGTGGGTTTTGGGATTTTATGTGTTTGGTTATGGTTGTAGGGATGATGGGAGGAGAGTGATAAAGAGGAGAGAGAATATAGGTAAGTTCACGTAAAAGAAAAATAGGTTCGAAGTTCAGGTTTGAGGGTAGGGGCCTGTTTTTGGAATCAATGACCAAAAGTACGGATTATTTAGCAATGTTATTTTTAGAAGAACATGGAAAGCACGGATTATTTTTGGTAAAAATTTCCTAATAACAATACAATTCATACATCAGCGAATGCATAGCAGCATGATAATCAAGATTAAAGACAGACCATGTAATTATAATTTATGACCTTTGCATAATATCAACTCATAAGAATAAGAAAGTCAATATGCATACCCACAAGCCCAGCGGTAGACATTCTCTAGAACATTTCTCTCTTGCAAAACCGTAGCATGCCACTCACTCCACTCACCATTTCCCTAGAAGTTAGATATCCAACCAAGCAGTGTCAACATCAATAAGTTTGGTTCATGACAAATTAATATGGACGAATCAGTAGAACAGACATCTAAAATTAAACACATTAGATCGCTCAGTTCTGTTTCTCAAGGTTTAAACAAAAAGTGGCACCTGAACATATGCTTGAATGCTTCTGTTGCTTTGTCCAAGTTGAACAATCTTGTTTGAAATTCGGGTTATATGTCCCAGATTTCCTGCCCTTGGAGCCTTCTTATCAACTGCAGGTCTTGTTGGCTGTAATAACAACATTAAAGAGACAAATTAGACTGAAAACAAATACAGAGCTTATCACTTATGCTTCACGTCCCCCAGATACCAATTCTCTATCAGCTTGTGCTGAAAGGTCTATAGACTAGAAATCAACTCACTATATTAAACCAACATGTTAATCATTTTCTCTCACAAGGCTGCAACCTTAGAGCAAGGTCCCAGGACCGTAAAAATTTAATAACTCAATTACAATAGACAAAGGACTTGCGCTGTTAATGGTAGACAAAATCTAATTAAATTTGAAAAGAAAAAAACAGATCAAAATGATATTGCATACAAGATTACACTCTTTGAGAAGATCAACAGATGCAGATCTGCTTACCAGATTGACACCAGAAAGGACAGGATGCTTATCAGCATTAAGAATTCTTCTGATCAGATCACACTCTTTGAGAAGATGATCAATAACAGCGTCACTGCCGCTTTCTAAACATGATAATATGATGCTCTCAACATGGTGATGCAATGCATTATTGAAAGGGTACCTGCACTCAAATACCAGCATCAGACCAATACCAAAAAACATGTTTAAATAGTAATCAATTCGGAAGTTCCCGGCAGAAATTAGTAACTCACTCGAAGAAAAGGTCTATAACTCGTCTAATGGTTCCAGAGTTCACCAATTCCTCTTCTGCACCTTGGTTGCCAGCTTTCAGCAGAACAGCAATGAACTCAACAATCTGGAAAGAAAATTGCATCAATGAACTTAACAATGCATTTTATTGGAAAGTACTGAGAACATAATAGAAGAAGAACAAAAGTTATCAGCAAGATAACAAAATATATTCCAGTGGGGCTATGGCCAATAATTATGTTCGTTAAAGGAAGAAAGTGTTCAAGATGCAGAAGAAATGTTTTTACTTCCTAGTTATCTTCGACTCTTTGGGGACAAGCTGGATATGTCTTAAAGGGTTGTATACAAGAGACCTCAGTTAGAAATCTGTATTCATATGTTGCTTTTACACTGTTAAAACAAAGATGTGAGGAAGGGTCTTTGTGACTACAGAAGGCTACCGGTGAACAGCATCCTCCAATTTTGGATCAAAAACACCTCAAGCGTGCATTAAATATTTTCTTCATGTATTTGTAACTGATGCTCAAGGCAAATTATGATGTGATTGTGAGGTTGGTAAGCTTTAGTAAAACTGACCGCCATAAATCTAGAGTCATGAGGGAAAGTGACCACGATCATCCATCCTATGAACTAAAACCTCAACTTTAATGAAGCGACAAACAGAAGAAAACGCCTAAGATTTGAGGACATTTCAAAGCCATACCTTTTGATTTGTAAACATTCCATGACCACTTTAGCATGTGAGATCAGAATGTTAATGATTGGATGCCAAGATCAAAACTAAGCGAACAGGTTCTCATTTGAGTTTTACCAATATTACTATAGTACAATAATAAAACCATATCAAAAGTGACCAAATTGATTCTAGAATCACATTTTACACGTTGCTTTCTAAATCTTCATATAATCTAGGTAATTGTATCTTCAAATAAAGTCGTTAACATAATCTCAGGAGTACATGCTGTTTCTTGATATTGAGCTCTAGACTTCTAGTAAACTCGTCCAGATAAGTTTCTCATAAGTCATAACATGGACTAAACTCATGTAACTTACACCGCCACATGACAGACATGATATGGGAGGTTCTAAACAAAAATTAAAATTTTCATTAATTTGTTGCTGCTTGTGGAAAAAAGAATGCAAGATTTTATTTTAAAACAAGGTAGCTCTTAACAATGCAGCTGCAAACACAACGAAGAGTCGTAATTGCAATGTGAAGAATAGGATTGAAAGCGTAGCAAACACGAGAAAAACATACCTTAAGTCGATGCTTTCCAAGAGGAGGCCTTAGTTCACCATACGGCGTGGGGAGAATCTTTTCATCAGATGTCACATTCAACAACTTCAGCAGATCACCTGCAGTACCCAACACCATCAGTAACTTCTGCAAAGCACTAAAACCAATGGCAAGTAAAGTTCAAATGAAACAATATCAGCTCTAACCCAGGGATGGCAGCTAAAAGAGAAACTACATGAGAAACCACTAGCGGATACAAAAAGTAGAAACCCTATCTTTTATTCAGAATGAAGTCGTACTACTTGCAATATCAAAGAAATGTCACACACACTAACCAAGTCTAGGTAACATTGCGCTAACTGTCTCGGGATTCACTGCAATGGGAGCCTCGTACATGTGTTGACCACGAAAAGAATGCATTAACAAGGAAGAGGATGACCTTCTTGGATCCAGCAAAGATATACACACAGACAGTGAATGCACTAGACCAGACTTGGCAGAGGAATCTTCAAGTGCGTGGGAAAAGATCCTTGAGACAAAACTGCATCCAGGAAGTAATTATGCCAAATTACTACCTTTCACTAATAAAGCATCCACAACTACAAAAGCGAGGCGAGGTGACACAGATCCACAAACCTGAGACTGGATAGTTTTGCTGCAAGAGGTGTTCCCATATTTCGAGTGATCGTACAAAGAGTCTCTGATGCATTAGCCTGAACCTCCGAAGGGCACTGAGCCATTGGAGAAGAAAACAGAAAAAATGAGGATAAGTTTCCCAAAAATCTGACCACAGAAGAACTGGACACGAGATATCGCCTCTACTTTCCTTCTCCATTTACATGAGACTACAAAACTTTACATAAGGAGGCGTATGGCCAATACATTTTTCTTCCTCTTCAGTTTGTAACAAGGTCAAACGGCTGACATAATGCAGGTGAAAAAGAAATTGCCGCTACTCTTTTTCTGTGCTCATGCAAATTGCACTGATGTGTACTAAAGACCAGCAGTTCACAAGCAAAGAAATATAACTGTGTATACCTTGGTTCTTATGTTACATAAATGTATGCAAGCATTTACTTACTCTCACCGGATCTTTTGTAGATGTAAATAAAAACCAATCTTATTTTGTTACTTGGGTATTCGCTTGAAGTTGCATCCCAGTTCATCTCTAACATCTTAACTGAACCCGCCTTGCAAGGAACAAGCAAGTAGACCCCTTACGGCCTAACCAGTGTTACCCGATTTGGACTTTGGTGGCCCAAACTTTGAACTCATTTGCTCAAACTAGAATGGGGATCGAACGCGAACCAAGAAGGTGGGGATAGAGAACCGGAATGGCCAAGCCAGCAATCAGCGAGATAAAGTTGGAGGCGAAGGAGAAGGAGAGGAACAGTCAAGGCACACCACAGGACTCGCTAAAGTCACTAGTGGAGGATGAATCGCTGAAAAGGTTATTTGACTATGAACTTATTAATTAATTGATTGTAAAGTGCATCACTGGGTGACATGTCCTGCTTTTATTTGTTGCAACTTAGGCTGCATCTTTGTAATGTTCCTATGCTTACATGATTACTTCCAATTCAGGCGTGGCACTATGAAATACTGAAAAATAAATTGTCCAGAGGGTATAGTGGACTACGTGGCGTGTTTTTGTTCAACTTGGTTGCATATTGGTTTATATCCATGCATAGACTTTATACTTCATATCCATTGACGTAATACTTAAATAACAACTGTTCACCTGATTGGTTTTTATTCAGCACAAATGCACAATACAATATTATTTTATTTTCAAGCGATCGAAACAGGTTCGCTCTAAAAGCTCTATAGCCGAAATACGGAATACATTCCTCAAACCGAATCAAACTTTGAGCAGTGCAACACTAGGCCTAACACACTATCTTGCTCAAAACAAGCCTAACACATACACCAAAAACTAACTTGATCTTGTTTCCCTCCCTAACAAAAAAAAAAAAAAAAAGAAATTGCTTTAAAGAAGAAAGTGATACAAGCTGCTAAATTGACGATAAGAGGATGGAAGTCAGGGTGAAAACAAAAGCTGCAGAAAGAGAGACAGTGTGACTTAAGAAAACAGTGAGCGATAGAGATCAAAACAAAACATAAGAGGTTTTCTCAACCCCTGTTTTCTCTCTTACTCAAAATCCCTTCACTTTTCTCCCTTCCCTTGTATAAATGATCACTGTAAAGTCACCGTGGAAAGACCACCCAATAGTACAGTCAAAGCCACTACACCAAGAGCAGTATCAAAGACACTGATGTTTTAGGAGGTATACGGATTAAGACGGAAGGAAAATAGGGGTGGCTATTTTATGCATCTAGATGAAGCGATTCAACTGAAGGGCAGTCAGATTTCATAAGGTGCTCGTGGCACATGAAGATCAATTAGCAGAAGCTAAGGAACTTACTATAATAAATTCAATTTGTTTAAAATCAACTTAGAAACCACTATGTATCTGACAATGTGTTTTGTCTTCTCCTGTATGCTCTTTATTTGGCATTGCAATTAAATATTATGAATGATGCTGTGACGTTATGATCTTAGTTTTATAGTGGTTATCGTGTATAAGATTATTATTAAAGAATGGCCAATAGAGTAGGACACAGTGTCAATGTTTGCACCTTACTTCAAAGCCCTATCGCATAATCGGACCTTATGCTCTAAAGGATTGCTGCTTTGCACATAAAACTTACACTCTATGATTCACCGGAGGAAGAAAACAAGGGAACAAAGAGGTTTGAAGTACACTTACCACAGGACTCAATTTATCAACAATCATCTCCAGCAAATTACTATCAGCCAACCACTGCATAACATCCATGTAATTAGGATAAACGTGATCATCGGCACCAACGAGTCGAACTAACACCTGTCCAGTATTAACAACAAATAGAATCATTCATTAACCATAATCCAAACTCCCTAGTATAAAAGAAACCAACTTGAATATGCTAACATACACTACTTATAAAAACTGACCTCCATAATGGATGTAATTCCAATCAAATCAACCAGACGCTGGAAAACATCCTGGTGAGCCTGTTGGATGTATGGCAAAATTATATCTTTGTTAAAGTAGAATGAAAGAATTTTAGGAAACTGCAAGAGAAGTCATATTTCTATCCACCTATAGCAACAATTGGCAGGGAATTTGCGCAAGAGGAGGCATGATGAAAACACTAGGCGACAATTCCAAAAAGTTCCAAACAAAAACAACAATCCTCTGACAGCCTTTTTCTTGTTCTGTGGCGTTAAATATATTGGTTTATCATGATCCTTTAGGCCATTAATCAAGAGCTGACCAACAAGAGAGGTACAACCGAGTAATTCGGGTAAACTTACCTGCACATAGTTCATAAGTGGGACAGTCTTCCTCAACATGAGACACACCACCACCTAGTATAGGATGCCAAACAGGTAAAGATCCATTAGCAACCACTAGGAAGACAATTTAAGGGCACCTTTATTAACATCATTGTGGGCAATGAACGAAGGATGCCATACTTTACTGAAATACCCAGCAATCAAGGTGCTATGAGGTCTGTCAGGTTCCAAATAGGAGAAAAGTAAATCCATCAGCTGCACAAAGGAGGAGAAGAAATTAGAAGATCAAAAGCAATAATCTGCTTATAGACGTATCGGCAATTACTAGAAAATTAAGAGAATGAAAATCATAAAAGCCATACCTCCTCTTCTTCAACTAATGTTCTCAAAATGACATCAATTTCACATGTAAATACCTCTGATGCCACAAAAGGGAACCTACAAAGTTCAGGCCACAAAATATACAAATTCAATCAGTTTTCTGGTGGACAGTGATCACATTTTCTTCCTAAAAATATGGAAGTAAAGTGGGCAATTTTCACATTTACTAAGGCATGATCAAAACATTGTGATGCATGATATCCAACCAACTTTCCAATCAATTAATCAAGTTTGCAGGTAGGTGAGATTTCAACTTTCAACAATTTCAACCCTAACGCATGATCAGGTCAGCAGACATGAAAAGAAAAAAGCCATATCAAGAATAAGATGCCCCCAACTAGAGATCCCTAGGGAATTATATATCCTATAAAGCAATGCCACAACAATGTATGACCTACCTTTAAGAACACTTTAGTCCCTTGTGACCTTTTCTGTATCAGCCATTATTGTCACAGGTGCCCCCCTCACAAACCATGCCGGCCAGTTTATTATTCTTTGAGCCATAGATTGTCGGAAACAATACGGCAGTTAAACACAGTTTAATACGTTTGTGTATTATTTGGCTGTGTATCTCAAAAATATGCTAAATAATTCATAAAAAAACGTTAACTTTTGAAAACCAGGTATATATGCATACATGTTCAATTCAGCTTGAATTTGAATAATTGGGACCAAAAATTCAGACGAAAGATAAGAAGTTAGAAAATTTCCAAATGAACTCAAACTTTCACACAGCTGTGTCATCTCTTTTCGATGTTTTAAAGAAGAACTATGATAGAGAGAAAGAGAGCTGAACCTATGAAGAAGAAGAGAGCGATAGTGCAACATTCGTAAGAAAAGTCAACTTTTTTTAACCATAATTCGCAAATACACGTATTTTGCGTGTATTATACAGGAAGTGAAAGGTTTTTTTAGTTTTAACCACAGTCAACCTTTTCATTTAATTATAAAATCTGCTTTTGAAAGTACGTGAATAAGCGTACTAGCTAACTATGCTTTGAGCAATAATCGACACCTGACAATGAAAAAGCTGCATAGCATTCGTACCAAAGTTATCCATCAGAACTTATACATGCAGGAATAACAATGACTGAGCTATAATTAATTTGTCATAACTCACAACTCCACTTGAAGGTAGGCAGTTTATCAATTATCATAAAACTTACTCTTCGGAGCAATACAGGGGGGAATTGCTGCCAACCACCTTAATCGGCCAACCCAAAAAAAATTAAAATAAAAAAACACCGCGCTGTTATTAGGCAGAATCTACGAATCTATCACAAAACACACAAAACCCAATAGAGAAAAGACAGTAGGATATCAATTAACAAAGCCTGATTGTCTATCACAAAACACACAGAACCCAATAGAGAAAAGACAGTAGGATATCAATTAACAAAGCCTGATTGGCCAACAACCAAGCATATAAGTGTATCCATGTCCAACATTTGAATGAGAAACATGAGTATAGAACACACTAGCTGAGAGCGTTTGCCTAGAGTTAATGACAGAAAGCACTTTCCAAACTTCCAAGTGTCCACAACTTCACAGAGCAAACAACTACACCAAACATAGAGCAACCAAATTTTAAAACAATCAAAACTAAATTGCCGGAACAAATAGCTCTTAAAAAGAGCATAATGTTAATGCCAGAATAAAGGGGTCATATAAATCACAGTACTTGAAGGCACGTTTGCTGTCAGCATCCTCCGGTGGTTCTTCTACGACGTAGCGCAGAAGCTGCTCTACTTGGGCTCGGTCTCGTAGACTGGAGTTTAACATTCATAAACAACTATATCAGCAATGGTTAACGAAGTTGTAGAAAAGTATACAAAGGTAAGCACAAAAAATAAAAGTAGATGACAAAAATCAGGAGTAGAAAAGCGCAATTACAAGTTAATCAGACGACTATTTAAAGCTTTGCATTCTTGGATTATCTCTTCTTCATCCAGTAGCTCTTCTATAGTGTAGTTGTCCTTGTCTAATACAGCATCAATCTTGAAATAAATAACAGAAAACAGCAGTCATAGTAAGGTCATAAATCATAAAGCGAACATAATTATAGAGTCACAGTTTCAACTTTCAACACATTCAAGCAGCTCACCTAATACACATCATATTGACGCAGCAGAAACCAAGGGACAAAATCTTTCAACAATCAAATAAATCTCAAGAGGTAAAGTAAACTAAATCATCACAAAGTCTTCAATAAGGTGAGTGCCCAATGACACGGGTCTTTTCCTTCTGTGTAAATTTACACCCCTTACTTTCAAGGAAAAGCCCATCACTCTAAATTTATACGAAAGGACTCACCCAACACTAACCTCACACAAGACTTACTGTTAAATCATACGTCAGACCAGTTCTGACTTCCTTTTGTAGGGAAGAAGAGATCTCAGTGAAGAAGAAAGAAATATTTACAGCCCGAACAACTAGGGATACTTACACGAAGTAAAACTAGTGCCAATCACACAGTACAACAAATAAAGATAAACATGGTCCCCTGAAGCTTGAGATCAGCGGATACTCAAAAAAGTCCTACATCCCACAACCTCCATGGGATACCCGATTCCAGAAAAGTGCGGACTGGAAGGCTTGTGTGATTTCAATAGTCAGAGTAAGAAGTAAAAGGCCGCAAAGGTCCAAAGCAACTCTAGTAGGAGACGTAAAAAATTTGTGAGATCATAGTTACCCACTGTTAAGGCTTTCAATTTGTGGTTTCAAACGAGCCGTTATTACAGCTTACGATCCCAAAAGTCAACTATATCGTTCCAAAAATGCAGAATTTCAATTTGTCGATAATTGCCTGATTTTCATTAGCTTAATCTAATACAATAATTACAGTCGCTACATTTGAAGCATATCTAAGTATTTGAAAATCAATTCCCCACACTTGCTCATTACCAGTTCCTTCATTTGCGACCTCATACAAAACATGCCGATTTTAAAAGCTTACAATCCAAAAAGTCAATTACACTACTCTAAAAATCGCGTAACATTTAATTTCAAATAATCGACCTGGTTTTCATTTGCGCAACCATAATCTTATTAGTCATTACACACTAGCTCTTCAACATTCACTTCATTTGCGACCGCGTACCAAACGAGCTGTTATTACAGCCTACCGTCCAAAAAGTCAACTACACTACTCCAACAATCGCGCAAAATCAACTTTTCAATAATTGGCCGGATTTTTATTCGCTCCACCTAATAACTTCCTAATCAATTACAAAATAGGAACAAAATCACAACCTCATATAATGTCTAATCCAAAAAGTCAACCACCACAGCTCCAAAATCCTCGGAACATTAAATTTCCAATAATTGGCTCGACTTCCATTATCTTAACCTAATAATCCCGAAGTCGTTAAACTAGGAATAAAATCAAACTAAACGGAACGAAATGATTGCGCCTTTTCATTTAATAATAAATTTGTGAGATCATAGTTACCCCCTATTAAGGCTTTCTTTTAATTTGTAGTTTCAAACGAGCCGTTATTACAACTTACAATCCAAAAAGTCAACTATATCGTTCCGAAAATGCAGAGTTTCAATTTGTCAATAATTGCCTGATTTTCATTAGCTTAATCTAATAATTGTCACAATAATTACAGTCACTACATTTGAAGCATATACTAAGCAAAATTATCAACACACATAAGCTCATATAGGAAAAAACAATTACGAGACGACGTAAAATAATAAGAAACAATAAAGTATCTATTTTCCACGTCATCCAGCTCAATTAACAGATCATAACAACTAACAAACTATTACAAAGAAAAGAACTAACTGACTAACTAACTAATTTCCACGTCAGCCAGCTGAAGTAAAAAAAAAGGGAAATAGAAAAACTAACTAACTAACTAATTTCCACGTCAGCCAGCTGAAATTAAAAAAGGGAAAACAGAAATACTAAAAGGGGGGGGGGGACTTACGGGGGAAGAAGCGGAAAGAGAGGTGAGCTTCCAAAACATTTTAGCAATAAAAATAAAAGGAAAAGAAAATAAAAGGGGGGGAGGAAAAAAAGAGGGGGGGTATTGAAAATAGATCTGTTTAGTGGGGAGTTTTGAAAGGGTGG
>CAAKMY010047108.1:0-12671 GCA_901111285.1 Corrigiola litoralis | reverse complement strand
TTTAATCAAACAAAAATTAAAACTTCACAACCCGGGCAACGCCGGGCACCCATACTAGTATATATAGATATAAGATAAGATATAAGATAGTTCTCTTGCAAAACTAATGTGGTTATATATCGTGGTTTTAGTTAACATGTTAATGTAAATATGTAATTTTGTGTACTTTATTGGATTGGTCATTTCATTTGTTATAGCCTATCTTTTAACACATTCATTTCTCTAAGTAAAACTAATGTGGTTCCGGCTTTTAGGCGTTTATAGTTCTTGCAAAACATGTTTTACAATGAACTTCTTGTATTCTACATAAGCTCTACTGGCCGAGTAGTAAACTTGTAACAATGTACATGTGCTTGATCATAGTTAAGCTCCTCTTTAGAATGTAGTGATAGATTTACAAAAAAAAAGGAATCAGCACATTAAAAAACAAGCTTACAAGTTACAACAAATTTGCTTCATCTATTACATGCAGTAACCAGTACAAGTGCAACCACTTTTATTGTGGTTGCTAAGTTGCCATACTGAATTTCAGCCGGCTGCCTGAATTTTAAAATCTTTGTAAAAGTAATCCAGAAAAAGGCCATATATAAACTTATAGATCGGCCAACAGCGAAAATACAAACAAATAAATGAATAAATGATAGGAAGGACGGTGCTCTATAATCTCGAATAGCTCATGATTTATAGGATCACAAATAGAGGCCCTAACAGTAGCGTTGATAGCAGAACTAGGCCGCGGAAGGAGTGTTCATGTGCTGCTGCTGAGCTTGTCCGTTGAGTAAGGACGTAATCCACTGCGAAAATAGAAATTATTGAGTGATCATCCTTAGAACAAAATTCTTAGATTATGATGGGTAATGCTTAAAAGATATAATACATTTGATATATATGTAATGTACTAAAAAGAATGGGGGTGGTACTACTATATGCAAAGTTGAATGTATGGAGGACTTTTCACCTATTTCTGGGCTGGGTGCAGGTGTTTCCTGAGGAGTATCAGGACCTGTAGACATGAATAAAATCTGTTAGAGTTTAATTCTTATAATCAAGACTAAGACTATATGATGGATGATCATACTTTTTGGTCCTTTCGAATAACCTTTCATAACCGAGGAGTAAAACTATATATCTAAATACTAAGGATTCGACCGATTATATCGACTTATTTCGATATTTGATAATCTAACTTGCCAAACCAACATAGCAATTTTTATTAATAACAAATTTGACCTTAATCACCTCACATTAGATTCCTGGCAACTGCTAATTTCTGAGAGAAGATAAATATAATAAAAAGCTGTTCATAGGAATTCTAAGTAGTACAAACGCATGAAAAATAGAGAAACAGCACAGAAATTACACCAAAGAGGAACGACAGGACGTGATAGACGATAAGAAGAGCCTAGCAGGACTTACTTGGAGCAGGTGCCGGTGCCAAGGAATGCTGCACAGGAGCCCTCTTAGGGGGAGCATCTGCTGGGTGTTTTGAGAGCGGGAACGGAACTGATACATAGATGAGTCAAAAGGGCAGTTTTATTAACAACTTATGAAGTTTTGGTTGGGTCTATCATTTTTTTTCAATTCAGTACTATAGCAAAGTTTATCTGATGGTAAATAGAACAAACTAGCATAACAGAAGTACTTTGTACTGATAGAGTTGGCATCTTGAGTGAGGAACTGATCAAAGAAATAATCCTCAGCAGACTGCCAAACATATCACATAGAGTCTTGAACTTATAACAATATGGATAACAGATCGGGTATATTGACAGGTTGCTAGATGTATAAACCACTTACTATACTGTTAGTACCAACTAGGAATATAAGTAAGAATATTCAGGTCAAAACAAAACATTTCCATTTTTACCTGATGATGCATTTCCAGCTGATGGGATCAGATGTTTGGGACCTAAAAAGGTTAAAATACTGTGACTTCAACAAAATGTGACAACCATAGTAAATGGGGAAATTGAGAAAGAGAGGAAGAAGAAATTGCTAGATGCTGGATTAGCTGATTAAGCTATCCTGCAACTAACCTGATGGTGTCTTTGTGGCCAATGTTTCAGGTTTAGGACCTAGAAATTCAGAGGCACTGGTTTAAAAGTATTCAATGACAGCTAAATTGTATACAAAAAAGAATTATCACTAAAATCTGGAACAAACATGTAGAAAGGTCCTAATGACTTCTGTTTATTAAATGAGTACAATAATTCTTCTTTTAGCTCCTCTGGATGCTAATTTATCTGTGTTTTTGGTGCTTACTCTGCATACTGCTGTTTTCTGCAAGAACTTATACATTCAATCTAAAACCTATAATCAATGGAAATTAAAAAAGGAGGAACACAGAAGATTAAATTAGGTCGTAATCACTTACTTGAAGGCGGTATTGTAGGGGGAATATAACCTGTCAAGGCACAACTGAGAGATCAAAATAAACTCGAGAGATATATTTGTCTCAGAGGTGGAATACATTGCAAAGTAAACATAAACGCCTTGTCAGAAAACGGAGCAAGGAGCCCACTGTGAAAAGTAGGACTCCAAGTAGAGAAATAACCTGAAGGAGGAGAGGAGGCTACACTCAGCATCTTTGAGAAAAGTCCTATAAGAGGAGCAACAGCAGCAGTAGTTGGTTCACTTTGGTCATAGTTGTCACGGCAATCAGAGAAGCTATCACTGCTATCAGGACCTCCAACAAGAGCTCCGTACAAAATATTCGGATTTGGTCCCGAGCTCTTAAAGTAGGACTCGAAACCTTGTACACATCCCACTGAGCTTGGAAGTGCATATATGGAGGGGATGGAAGATCCTCGATGGTGACTCTTTTCAGGATACTTCGTACCATAACCTATGAGATAGCTCATTGACTGAGGATTTTTACCAAGAATGTAATCAGCCTGTACAAACAAAACCATATGCCCATGGAACAATTAGCATAAAAGTAAGGACAAAATCAAAATTGTTATAGCTTCACATAAATGATGAACAGAATTTGGGCATACATCTAGAATGAATCTCAAGATCAGGTGTGCTGTATTATAGAGCCTAGGTAGTTGTTTTGGTCCTTGGTTAGATTCAAGCGTAGCTCATTCTCAGGTCCTGCTTTAGTAGTTCCGGAAAGTACCCTCCCCCACCCCTCCCCCTCTTGTCTCTTTTGTCAGCCATTACGTACTTGTCCATTCAAAAGAAACTTGTTCATTCAGTGTGATGTCAACGTGCGTTATACAGGCTTGGTTTGGATAATTGGGTGATCCTATTCTCAACATTTACACAAGCTAGTTAGAATTTTCTTTCTGGGGTTGAATATCTGTATGAAGTTTCTGTTATAAACCTGTGATTTTGCAAAGTTGAGCAGATCTTGAGGTTGAACTTTGCCATCTGGACAGTCGACCGCAGAATTTCCATTTGACAGGTAATCAGAATATATTGCTAAAAGGAAAGAAGCTGAGGCTGCATACTGCAGATTGTTCGATGCAAGAACATATGCTAGTCCTCCTAATACATAAAACACGCAAATCAGCAAGGAAATTTCTCTTGTTGCTAGTACTTAGATATTGAATATACCTGAATATAATCGTTAAAGAGAAAACAGGAACTTCACCTGGTGTCATAGGAACATTAAAATCATTGTTTTTCTGCAAATAGGCGCAAGCATAGAAATCTGCCTTGGCTTTATATTGGTTCAAGGTGCTAGTATATGATTGACCATCCTTATCCAACAAAACCTACAAGAAACTCCACAAAGAAACTGTAGTTTATTCATACATGGTTTAATAGTTATATTAATGATAACATAATTAACACAACAAAATCAATCGAAAATGACTCATTTCTGATTCTTGATGCCATACCATAAGTCTTCCTAGTAGCATATCAGACAATCTACCTTAAGCTATGTTGTACCACAGTCCCAGGAGATACTTGGCAATGCCTGAGCAAGGATCTTTATGTGAACTAATCCATTTCATTTACCTTTGACAGAAGGATTTGTAAGCCAGCATATTTGTTATCCCAGGAAAACATTCTCACTGCATTTCCGGTTCCACCCAAATTGGCAGCATTGTATGTGGCGTATTGTAAGTAGTAATCGTTGTTTGTGGCTCGGTACAGCCAAGCAGCCGCCCAAAGGAGCTCGTCCTTCAAATAAAAGAATTCAGTTAAAATCATGGCACCTACTAAACAAAAATCAATCTAGATACTCAAGAGGACATCTCCGGATCTAACCGAGTATCCTGACGAAGGGTAGAATGATTCTGCTGAGGGGATCGAATCATCATACTGGCCTCTAAAATTATCTGCAAATGAGAAGAGCTGCAAAGAGGTTTCTCTGTTAGAAAAAAAGAAGCAAAGAGCTCGTATTTTTCTACTTTGTCTTGCTTTCAAGTTTACATCTAGCAGAAAGCCGATATATCCTTACCAGTCACCAGAAAATCCGAAAATAGAAACTCATATCAGAGTACCTCTCCTCTCTATCGTTTACTGGATTTTTTTGTGTTTACTGATGGCCTTACCTCTTTCGCGTGCTCTAATAGAAGCACGGAATAGGAAGAGTTGTATGGCTGAAAGGCCAATGAAGCTGCAGCCAAAGCAGCAGCAGTTTCACCAGCAACATCAGAACCAGGATGGCTTGAATCAAGGCGATAAGCTGTTCTCGGTGTAGTCATATCCTCAGCGCGCTCCCAGCAACAGTGATCAGATTCCCCTTCTCCCACCTGGATAAGTAAACTTGTCACATGCACTGTAGACAGAAAATTACAAAAGAAATTTTGGTTCCAGTACTGATAAACAATGAAAGATCATTTTAATAACACAACGCCTCAGTCCCCTGCAACGAAGAAGTAGCTAATAGTTACCTGAGCCCAAAAAACATTATGCTCACAATGTGCCTTGATAAAGTAGTCGGTCCCCCATTGAATGGCTTGAAGGGTATGTTCCATCTGGTTTTCTGCTACAATTTCGCTCCTGTAATCGACAGCTGCCCAAGCAAGTAGAGTCACACTATATGCCATTGGAAGTCCAAACTTAACATGGTCCCCTGCGTCATAGTATCCTCCAACCAAGTCCACCTGCAATTTCATTTCCGAACCTTATTCGTATGTCTATGAACATGTATATATCCACTAATATACCATACTTATTCTAAAGGCCAAGTTGGATAAACTGCAAATGTATAATAAGCAAAACATATACGTACCTGTTGGGAGAAACCATCGTTGAGGCCAGAATTCCCACGCCAGTAAACTCGTCGATTTGAAGGAAGTCTACCTGATCTCTGTGCCTCAAAAAACATTAAGCTCTTGTCGAGCGCATCACTGTAGTTATAGGCCATCATGGCAGCTGTAGTAGAGATTGAAGTGAAAAAGTAGAGTTGTAATGCCACCAATAAGCAGCAAAGCCGAAAGCTGGCCATGAGGAACTAAAGTCTAACAACTTTGTGTTCAATACTATACATGAAAAAAATTTGGCTAAAGTTTGGTAGTTTTGCCGAGAATGCATATCTTATTGGTAGCAATGAAGAAGCAGAATAAGAGTCTTCTTGACAGTGACACACTCTATGCATATATGTCTAATTTGCAAAGCTACCCTAGTTGGTTGCCTCCATGTTCAAGAAGTGGAACATAGAGCTGCTCACGTTTTTATACTTTGGGAAGATTAAATCAATGACATAATGAAATATAATTATGATTATGAGGTCAACTGATTTTAAATTTCATTATTAGTCTCTCTTGTTTAATAATGTGCTTTGACTATTTTGAAGTCAATCGGAAGGGGACTGCCAAATTCTTCCAGCACAAATACACACTAATTCTATGATTCTATCTCTCTTGTTTATCCATCTGATCAAGGAGCTATATCTTAATTTAGCTTAGACCCTTTTTTCAGTCTTGTGTAAAGACTCCATAGAGTAGTTATAGACTTATAGTAATTACAAGAAAATCAGAGACTCAACCACAACTTAATTTTTGGTAATTCTGAATGTAAAACCAAGATGGTCCCCCATTGCAGCAGGATTGTCTCCTCGGAGTCGTTGGTGCCGAACCATGCAAGACAAAAATTCTGCTACATTCTTACAATTTCATCATCTCTTATTAGCTTGTGACTGCAATCTTCGTTCCAATATTTACAAAAGCGGGTCCAATATATATTAGAAATTTGGGGTTTGATCCTACTATGTCCTTAAAATTTATTACCCTTTTTTTTTCTTACTATCTTTTTCCTTTTTTCTATTTCGACTATTTATCTAAAACTCAGTGTTTTTTTAGCTACCCTTTGTTCCCTTCTCGCTCCACCCCTTCCATGCGTATCAGCTATCATACTGGACGGGCTTCTTCCTTCAGAACAGACTCAGCCTGTGCCCTTTCCTGTTGAAACTTGAAACATATGATGCCCGAGCTCACTGCGCAAAGTTTGTCCAAACATATTCTTATCTGTTCTGAAGGAATGCTACAAAGACTAACTTAGTGGTCTCTTTTTTTTTTTTTTTTGTGATCTTTTGAGTAACTCTGGATAAGGGGCAACAGCAGGTACATACGCAGGTTATAAGCCTCTGCATCGTGACGCTTCCATCTAAGATAATTGCACTTCGCTTCTAAGACCAGTTTTTTCCACATAAGTTTTGTAATACCAGACACGCAACTTAATCAGCCCAGTTGACTGTAATCTTCTCTAGAAATACTCTGCGCCTTAGGTAGACGAACATAGCGGTAATGCACTTGTCAGGTAATACCACAACAACGACAACAGAAACACAGCAGGAGGGGAGATGCTTGGCATGTTTTTTTTTTTTTTTTTTTTTTGACAGGAGTAAAAGAGACGGTTACAACAAAGCAGCCTGCTTGGCATGTTGTGCTCGTGCAAACAGCCACAGTTCTCGAAAGAATCATGCTACACATACACACAACGGAGAAGAGGCAATGACTCCACAAACTCTATTGAATTTTATTACATAATTGATGCATCTTCCGAGCATTTGTTGCTCGCTGTTGAACATGGGGCTTCAACTCTAATGGTTAGGCCATTTGTTATCATGCTACCAGATTCTCGGCTTTCCCTGAGTAAAAATTATCGGGGTTTATAGAACGCCTGGGAAACTCGCAAATATTAAGGTGAGGAATCAATCTAATGATGCACAAACAACTATGAAAGCCACAAGAGCTCTTGTTTGGCGCCAACCCGTGCGTTCATGGAAAGCGCTGCCTGATTCACGAGGGCAAGACTTTTACAAATCAATAGTTATAATTTCGGTATAGGTGATCTAAAAAAAAATCAAACCAGTAAGAAAAAAAATAATACATGGCAACATGGGTAAACAAAGGAGCGGGAAGCAAAAACAGAGGGTAAAACAAACGCATGGAGCTGCCTTGGACACCCTTTCAGAGAAAACCAGATAAAAGTGCACGAAGCAAAAAATGCACATTTCTTTGCAACACACCACACTTTCTACATAAGGCAAGTGAAAACAACTACAATCAGATGAATAATTACATGATATACCTAAAAATTGGATATACAGATTGAGGGAACAGTTCTATGCATGTTTGATTACAAAACTGTATTGATATGAAGGGCCTTAAGCAATGATGTAGCCATCTGTTTCACTAAGACTTGGCCGCTGCCACCAGATCGCTGCCCATCTCTTCGCTCCTCTATTAAATTCTGAAGTTTCTGTGGAAGATCATTCTCCACGATCAATTGTTTTGGCCGTGGATGGTGCTCATAAACAGCCTACACAATAAGATACAATCAGACAAATACAACTGAGAAGAAAACGTCAAAATGCATATAGCAGTTAAAATTTTCAAGTTAAACGAGCAACATGAACCAAACATTTCACAAAAAATGTCAAGGAGTAAAGAACAGCAGATAAAATAAAAGTTCTAATCTTGGCATGATTTCAACGCCTATAATGAACCTTAAAGCACAGACAGAAAAATAGGACTATAGAGCAAGCAATACATGATCCCAAACACAAGGACAAAGGGCCCACACAAGCTCAATAGCATTAGACTATAAAGTACCCACACATATGAGTACCCAAGTCCCAAGGTTCACAATCACGAAAGCATATGCAAATTATAATAACTACTTGGGACATAGAGCAGTAAGAGAAGATCTCAGGCTCCTGACCTTTATTAACTTCAACAAATTCAGCCGAGCAATAGCATCCCGGTGATCTAGCTTCGCGATGAGCAATGGAGTCAAACCATTGACAGCTAAAGTTGTGTTTATTCTGGGTGATTTCCTGCATTAAAGATGAGAACAGACACTAATGAGAATTTGAATAGACGAATTTCAAGAGTGGTGATCAATAATACTTATGTCAGTACGCATCAATTGTGAGGCCCATTGGCAGACTAGCAGTGTATTAAACCAAAAAATAAAAGACATTCTTCCCAATACCCAACACTAAATTTTAGAACTTGTGCAAATACTAAAGGTATCACCATTTCATTAGATAGGCACCATGAAGCATATGTTCATAAAAGGACGCCACAATATCAATGATTGCAAGCTTGTATCAAGGACAGCAAAAGAACAACTTACGTTATTATTTTCAAAAAAGGCTCCAGTATATGCGCAAAATGCTGCTCCGGGCAGTTCTGGAAAAACTTAACCAACTTCTGAACAGCCTCTTTCTTTAACAAAGCTTGTTCAACTTTACGATTGTCATTGTCATGTGCCAGACAAACAGCGATTGAGTCTAATGCTGTGACGGACCACAGCTCATCATCAAGTAAGCTCAAATATACGTCCAATCCACCATGGGCTCTTAACTGCTCTCTTGAGTTTCGTGATGCATGCGCCATATCACACAACAATGGCAATGCATATTGTTTCAAGGGAGAATCTGACATGACGAAACTCATCAAGTGTGGGATGATTCCATTTTCAGCTGCTTGCTCCTGCCTTCTCTTATTTATCTTGCAGAGGTTGAACAGAGCATTAAGGACCTGTATAGAAAGAATCTAGTCAGAAACAGTAATACAAAACTTGTGAAAAACATAGTGGACTGCAACCAGCTCATTTATTGAAGAAGGTGGCATTGGGTAGGTGAAGTCGAGAGGGAGAAGAAATGAAGACGTTCTACATGTTCTCAATCTGCATGGAGTTTATTTACAATTTCCTCTTCAGGAGCTTGTAACTTGATGTAAAATCCTACCATATATTTTCAAGATTTAAATAAAACTTGTCCACCATATTAAAACTTGTCATAATTGCAAAGAAGTAAACAAGCATGTCAGGCGTACTCTTCCAGAGATAATTTAGCATTTGATACTGACAATAATTTATGAAGAAATAGAATTCAAGCTGAGGAGCAACAACAAGATCACCACACGAAATTTTGAATGATATACATCTTGGAGAAACAAAGATATATTGTTCTATATATAAAATAAAGTAAAAGATAAATAGAGATCTTAAAGCTCACGAGTTCCTTGATAACATGGAATTTGCTGGAAATGCAAATAAGAAGCTTATCAATATGGTCGAAATATTAAAAGCACAAATGATTCCATCAATATGCATCATAACAATGGTAACTCATCGTATCATTCTTGAATAATTTTAAGGAAGTGGGAATGAAGCTCCAATGTGCTCAGATGCAAGACTGTTTAAGATTCAACTAAATCAGAAAAGAAATGGTGTCCCACCTCATGATGAATACTGGAAATAAGAGGCCCTTCCTTCAGCTCAAGGTTAGGGATAAGATGTTTAATTGCTTCTGCCCTCTGTAGGTTCTCCAGACAGTTGGGGTCAGTCGACAAATGGTTGATGCACTTTAATAACTGCAACAGACAGAATTACTATGATATATAATAAGAAATTATTTTTCATCAGAATTCATATTTTGGTGATTGCTTTCTGAAAGATAAGGGAAAACCAAAAGGGGGAAAAACAATAGCATGAATGGTAATAAGGTCAAAAGAAAAGTAATCTCATTGCCATAGTTATTGTGACCGATCAACAGATTAAACAAGTCCACATGTCAAGAATACTGAATATGGTTATACCAGCATGTCAGCAACAATATACCTTCAGAAGAATATGTGGTTCGACTCTGTTAAACATATGGAAAAGACGGGTAAGCAAACTTTGACTACACATATAAGACTTCACAGTGGTATCTGCTTGGGCAAACTCAAGAAGCAGCTCTGCCACCTTCTCAAGATACTCTTTAGAAACATCAGCATTCATTGCAGACACCATATGAGAAAGTAGCCCTGATGAGGCAGCACTGCCCGGTCTAGCATTAAGAACACCCGAACCTGATAGAACACCTGATGCAGTTTGTGATGCAAGTCCGGATGTAGAAGCAGCTCCATCATTCGAAGTTAATGATCCAAGCTTCTTAATTGCTGTTTTATGTGATATTTTTGGTGTTTCAGAATTTCCATTTTCTCTTCCACGTCCAGAGACCTCTGTTGGAAAAAGAAGCAAACTCAGTCCCAGAAAAGAGGTTGAGCAAAAACAAATACATATGAAAATTTTGTCAACAGTGCTTGATATTTATTAGCAATAATTGGATATAGATATCCTATTTCCAGCAACACAAGCATTCAAAACTAAGATAAGTCGGTGAACATATAGGACAGATGGACTCTTTCTCAGACTTTGCCTATTTACTTCTTGGATTTAGCACTACGTAAACACAAATCAGAAAAGTTCCTTTACTTGTTTGATTACAAAATCCCTAAAATATGTGTTGAGGAGAGAGAAAAGGCATCTGGAAGGTAGCAATCATAGCTAAAGAAGATCACTTTTCTTTAGGTATTTTCCAACTCAGAATTAATTTGATACCCAAAATTCAGTGATGGTCGGCTGGTTGCAATGATAGTCTGTGAAAGAGTCCCATCACATTTAATCAAAGAAACGAAAACAGGATGTTAGTGGTGAAATCGAACTAACAGTAGCACAGTGACCACTCATAACCCCAATAATTTGCCCACTTCCTAAGATGCCTAATTATGAGGTATATGGCCCCGTATATCACAGATGAAGGTATGCAGTGGAAGCAGTGGAGCTATATAACAGCTTTTAATCTCAGACAAACAAACTACCAGTTTGCTAACAGAGGCAAGACTGCATGACCTTATAAGCCTCGCCAGAGTTAGTAGGTTCATGTATTGATATTGGTTAAGTGTGACAACAATGCTCCATCTTCTTACTGTTCTATGTCAAAAATCTGGTCATACTTCATGCAATACACGTTGCAGTCACTACACTAGGCAAGTTTCGCAGTGACTAACAGTCACAGTGGCTTCCTTGAAAGCTGCACTATCGACTGAGCTAAAAATATAACCAACAGAAAGATTCTTCCTATCTGTTCATGGCACACACCCACCCCCCAACCCCCAGGGGCTCCTTAGAAGATCCATGGTATAATTGACAGGAATAAAGAGAAGTTACCTGCAAATTCTGCCATCAGAAATTCAAGTTCGCCATTTGACTTTTTTTCGTTTGATGCATGCAGCAAAGGCACTATACTTTCATGTCGTTCAATGCCTGTCAAATGGCGCACATCTAACTGGCCAGAGAAATGTCTAGAAGGAGGTTCCTTTTCAAGCAAGCTAAGAAGAGGACGTATTTGTTCCTGTTGAGAAGCTGCAGCACTAGGAAGCCCATTCGAAGCACCTTCTGCTGATTTCAGAGGCTTGTCTGTGGAAGTTCTATGGGTAGAACCAGCAACTCGCTGCTGTCTAAGTTCCAGTTCAGCCCGAGCAGCCTCCTTAACCACATTTACAAATTTGTCTGCAGGGTCGCTCATTCTTGAAGTAGGCGAAGAATCAACAGTTGTAAAGCTTGATTGGGGCCTATCTCCATCAACTGGAAAATACTAACATTCAAATTGGGGTCCATCTGGCATTGGAGAATCTGGAAAGAAGAATATGTCACATACCAGTTGATGAAGAGTGATCAGCAGCACCGAGTCTTGCTCTAAGATCACTCTGATCTGATCCAGAATGAGGCGCTTCGCTTCCGCTGAAAGCAGGGTGGCTAGGATCCAGCTGACCAGAACGTGGCCGTTGCAGTGAACCATCTGCTGGAAATCCTCCACCAGAAGTCACGGAAGCAAGTCGAGTGGCTTCATTCAAGCTATGGAGCGTGTTGATAAGCCTCAGTAAAATTCCATTTTTAGCAGCAATTCTACAGAAGTCATTCCTTGGTGTTGATCGCTGCAGTTTGAACACCTGCCACATGCCATCGATAGCTAGATGAACCATTTCCCTGAAGAGAAATAACTTTTTTAGATAAATGTAAAATAAGCTACAAAAAAAGATAAAAAGTTTGAAGACAAGTTATCATCCATAAAGCCGATTAGAAATCAATTCAATAGAAAGTCAATCTAATCTATACTATTATCTTCAACACCTAAGAACTTCCAATTTGAAGACACGTGTCACTTATTTAATAGGGCCATAAAGTTTAACAAACAAAAACAGAGACTCTTCATCTACCAAGTTCAAGAACACTCAATTATTGACCATAAATTCCTTATGGATAGTAAGCCAAAGGTCGCCATCTTCATTTATACAATATTTTTTAGTAATTGTTTACTATAAGTTTAAGACCATTATTTTCAACTTTTATTAGACAATAGAGTGTAAATCTTTCCCCTACTAATTATATTATCTCAAAGTATAATTTACGTACAATCATAATCAATTATATAA